>BHFT01034976.1:0-10574 GCA_004320025.1 Laticauda laticaudata | reverse complement strand
CCCCCCCCCCCCCCCCGGTTTTTATACCTTTGTGCTGCTTTTGCCACCACCTTTTTTTACATTTTCTCAAGTTGCTTTCAAGCCCCAAAGACAAGAAATAAGCGAGTTTTTCAAGCTGTAATACATTCAGGCTGCACCAGATGCCTGATCAATCGGACTACAGTCCTAAAACTGGGGATCAGAGGGAAAAACCTAGCCCACCTGATCCCTTACTTGGAGGAGCCGACACCACTCAACCGAACTGGTGAGACTGGAGCTAGCAGAGCACCGGGAGACAATTCGATTTGTAGTAGCTCCCAAAATGACAAAATGGCAGTCGTACTGGGAGTTTCCTAGCCTAGATAAGTGGGGCCTGGCCATCTGGTGACAAGAGGGCAGTCACAGGTAGTTCTCATTTAGTGGCTGTCTCATTTAGTGACTATTCCCAGAGATGGTTAAAAAAAGGAATTTTATGTCCATCCTCCACTGACGACCTTCAAGCAAAGGAAATCTGAAGTCAGCCCCTAAAAAGAGTTGTGGTTTTGCTTAGCGACCATATGGCTGGTTCCAACTGTGGTTGTTAAATGAGGATGAGCTGATTTTCATTCGGTGGGGAAGGAACTTAGCTGAAAAATTGTTCAGGCGCACTGATGGCTCCCCTTCCGCCTTTTGCACCTATCCTCCCAATGCCACCTATGTCCTATCGCCGGCCCAGCCTAATCCTACTCCCACCATAAAAGGGGTGTTTTCCCCTCTTTTCCTCACTCCCATCTCCCATTTAGATGTGCAGGATACTCAAGGCAGCCCAGCCCACCCCAAACATCCCTTCCATTCTCTCCCACAACCCAGGCCATCGTGGCTTCACCGTCTCACGAGTTCTCTCCAAATCTCCTCCAGTGTCATGCTCCTGGTGGAGACTGACTCTGAGGAACAGAGGAGGAATAGCTGGCAGGGTGTGGAGGTGTGGCTCCGGAGGTTATGGAGGAGTCTGGGGACGGGCAGAGGCCGGCTGAGCAATCAGAGGAAGAACCAAGCCCATCCCCTCTTCATCCTAGGACCTGCAGGGAGAAGAGGATAAGGGAGAGACGTGGTCTACTGGGGAGGAGAGGGCCTTGATCCTCTTCATGGGCTGCAGCTGTGACAACTGAATAAGGACGGACTTGTGTATGGGCAAATGCTGGAAACAAAGCGTGGAAATATCTCTATGGTTCCTCTCTGAGTTTGGCATCCTTCCTCCAGCCCTTATCTTGCCTGATTTGTGTTGTTTTTTTCCTTCTTGTAACTGTTTGTGTGGGAGTTTTTTGCATTCTGTCAAGAATATTCAGAGTTTGGAAGCAAAGTGAAGGAATAAAAGGGACTTCACCTGTTTTCTGTGACTGAGTTTGTTTTGTATCCCACCTTGGGTCATCACATCCAGACCTCCTACCGAAGACAAACCCATTTAGAAATCAACAAGCTTTGAGGGGAATTGAGGCTGTTCGAGTGGAACGGGTTCCCTGAGGTCATCAGGACCAGCCCTTTCCCTGGTGGGAAACTCCAAATTAGGCTTGGACTGCATGGCCTCAAAGTGTCCTTCCCGTGCTTTAGCCTTACCTTGTACAAGATTTGAAAGAGCAAGTGGATTGGCAGCTTCCCTTTTAAAATGGTTTCCAGATCCACAGAGTTGGAAGGGACCTTGCAGGTCATCTAGTCCAACCCCCTGCTCAAGCAGGTGTGTAAAGAAAGCCTGTAAGATTTTGAAGAATAGAATAGAATTCTTTATTGGGCAAGTGTGGTTAGACACACAAGGAATTTGTCTTGGTGTAAATACTCTCAGTATACATAAAAGAAAAGATACATTCATCAAGAATCATCAGGTCCAACACTTAATGATAGTCATAGGGTACAGTAAGCAACCAAATCATACTAGGAAACAGTCGATATAAACCGTAACGATACAAGCGACAAAGTTACAGTCCTACAGTCACAAGTGGGAGGGAATGGGTGATAGGAGTGATGAGAAGGTTAACAGTGATAGTAATGCGGACTTTGTAAACAGTTGGACAGTGTTGAGGGAATTATTTGTTTAGCAGAGTGATGTTTTTTTGGTTTTGTCCTTGTGTCTAGTTGTTCTGGTGTGCAGGGCTCTATAGCCTCGTTTTAAGGGAAAGGAGTTGAAACATGTCCAGTGTGAGAGATATGAGGGGTCTGTAGATATTTTCACAGCCTCTTTTTGACTCTTGCGGTATACAGGTCCTCGATTTAAGGCGGGTTGGTAGTAATTTTTTTTTCTGCAGTCCTAATTACCCTCTGGAGTCTGTGTCTGTCCTGTTGGGTTGCAGAGCCAAACCAGACAGGGATGGAGGTGCAGATGACAGACTCCATCGTTCCTCCGTAGAACTGGATCAGCGGCTCCTTGGGCAGTTTGAGCTTCCTGAGTTGGCGCAGGAAGAACTTTCTTTCAGCCATCAATCCTTTCCCCTTCTCCATTTTCTCACACACAGAGACACACAAACACATACACATGCACACATATACCCAGAAACACACAAACAGGGGAGGTTCTTCTCACTAGCCACAGTGCAGCCCTGAGTTTATTTTTTTCCTACAAAGGTTGTTTGGATGCCTTCTGCACACCAGGATTAATTCCGCGATATATTATCTGCGCAATGGATGCGAGGCAGCTGTTGCCGCTGTGATGGTGCAGCCTGTGGACATGATGGAAGCCTCTCTGCTTCACGGGTCAGGAATCTGCAATCCGATGAAGCCTGTGGCATTGGAGGGGGCCAAGGGAGGACATCCAGGAGAGCCCCTGGTTAGACTCACCACAATAAGCAATTGACATTAAGGACACACAGAATGCCAGCTGTCAGAACTGAAAGACAGGTTGTCCTTCACTTATGACTATAATTGAACCCAGAATTACAGCCGTAAGTTGGCCTTCCTTCCTTCTTTCCTTCCTTCCCTTCCTTCCTCTCTTTCCTTCCTTCCTTTCTTCCCTTATTTCCCTTCCTTTCCTCCTTCCTTTCCTTCTTTCTCTTTCTTGTCTTCCTTTCCTTTCCTTCCTTCTTTCCCTTCCTTCCTTTCCTCCTTCCTTCCTTCTCTTCCTTTCCTTTCCTTCTTCCTTCCTTTCCTTCTTCCTTTCCTTCCTTCTCTTCCTTCCTTTTCTTTCCTTTCTTCCCTTCCTTTCTTCCTCCTTTCCCTTCTTCCTTCCTTCCTTTCTTTTCTTCCTTCCTTCCTTCCCTTCCTTGAATTTACAATGGAACCCAAAATGTCTGTTGCTAAGCAAGGCCGTTGTTAACTGAGCTTTTCTCCATCTTATGGCTTTTCTTGCCATGGTTGTTAAGTGAATCGCCGCAGTCAATCACACAGTTGTTAAGTAAATCTGGCTTCCCTATTGACTTTGCTAGTCAGAAGGTCCCAAAAGGGGATCATGCGACTACAGGATGTTGTGACCGTCGTAAATATGAGTCAGTTGCCAAAAGTCTGAATTATAATCGTGTGACCAGGGACATGCTACAACGGTCGTAAGTGTGAAAAACGATCCTCAGTCCTTTTTCTGATGCCTTTGTAACTTCAAACAGTCACTAAACAAACTGTCATAAGTAGAGAACCGCTCGTACTGGTACACACATTAATCTTTCCACACTTCACCCACCAAATCAGTTTGAATTCCTTCTTTTCTCGCTCAAACTCCTTGTTGTGGGGCAGGCCTCCAACCTAACTCAACTCCCTGCTGTTCTGATCTAGGCTTCCCCAAAAGCACGAAGCCAACTCCTCGTCCCGATAAACCCCTTTTATTGAGTTTACAGTGAATTCCTCTCCAGCAAAGTCCCGGCCAACAGTCTTTCAAGAGATTTCTCAAGTACAGACTTTTATCAGGCCTGGAGAGTTGCCAGGCTGATATCTTCCAAACACCATGCTGGACTTGGCAAGAAGTCAGGAACAGATCTTCGCTCTAATGAATTGAACTAATTGTCTCCTACAAACACCACTCTCCCTTTTGCTCCTTTTTATTCCCTGTGGGAGGGGCCATTCACCATCCACCTGAGCCTTTACTCCCGAGTCGACCCTTGTTCTTTCACTATTCCCTTCTCCCAGCAGCTCTGTGCATGTGCACACTGGGAACAGGCTCCAGCTGTTCTTCTTCCCCACTGATGTCCGACTCCGAAGGCAGCTGATAACTGTNCATGTGCACACTGGGAACAGGCTCCAGCTGTTCTTCTTCCCCACTGATGTCCGACTCCGAAGGCAGCTGATAACTGTCAGATGGTCCTGGCCCCATCTTCGACGCACAGCACTCTTCAGAGCCTTCCCCAGACTCCAGGACTGGCCCAGGTTCCTCCCTAACTCCTCACTGTCTGAGTCTGCCACTAGTTCTGCCACAGCAACTGCCTCCCAGACTGGCACAAGGTTGAAGTTGGCACAAGGCTTGGATGCCCACAATCAGCTCGGTGCACCAGCCTGATGGCACGGCTGCCCTCCTCCCGAGCTGAATTTGACCAGGCTACAGTTGAAAAATAAACCTGTAAAAAAAACAACACACACTACACCCTCATGTTCTTCGTACAGAGAGATTTACTTTGGTGAAGATCAAAGAATGATAGAAGGCTGTTTATCTTTTGGATTAAACCTCGAGAGTCAAGGAACAAGCAGACAAGAAATACTCCCGAAGGTTTTGGAAATGACCAGGATGTATCCCGGACTATCTTTAAATGAAGGTGAGAATGGTGCAAGGCAAGGTTTTTCCTGCTGTGAACCTACATTGGATGTTGGAGAAACAGAATATCAGGAGTTGGAAGGGACCTTGGAGGTCTTCTAGTCCAGCCCCCTGGTCTTTTATTCACATGCTGTCCATTTCCCTGTCCAGTATATAAAACAGGGCTCTCTTTCTGGCTGGACTAGACACAGGGGCCTCCAAACTTGGCACCTTTAAGCCTGGCAGACTTCAACTCCCAGAAGTCCCCAGCCAGCTTTGTTTTTGGGAATTCTGAATTCTAGGAATTGAAGTCCGCCAGGCTTAAAGTTGCCACAGTTGGAGACCCCTGGAGCCAGGGGAATGTGGGGGAAAAAAAAGGATTATTTCATTGGCAAATTGAGCGCCAACCACTTTCTTGCCGCAGCTTTCCCTGTGTCACTCACAGGATCTCCTTGTGGCCTCCCATCCCAACTATAAAAATCGAATGTGTTGAGCTTATTCCTAAGAGGAGAAAAATTGGGCTGCCGGTCCAGAGAGAGTGCCCGGAAGTCAAGATGGCAACCCCAAGGATTGGAACCCAGGACTCTCCACTGCTTGTGCAGTCCTCTTGCCCCCCCTCTCCACCCGAGTGAGACAAGCAACACTCGTGTTGTGCACAAGGCTTTTGAAGATGGGATGCCCTCCAGATCCGAGGAGGAGCTGGCTGAGTAGAGTTTTCTGACATCTGTTTTTCTCCCACCAGGTCTCACTTGTACAAGATTACAGTAAAATGAAAATAGAAAAGCAATTATCTTAGGGAAGGAAAAAGGGGCTGGACGACTGTCAAGCTGCAGCCAAGGCCTTTTTAAAACAAAAAAATAGAAAAGGGATGAAAGAGAGAAGAGATGAATGGTGGAAGCCTTTCTCCTTCTTTCCTTTTATTACTCCTTTCTTTCCTTTTCTCTTTTTCCCTCTCTCTCCCTTCCTCTCCTCCCTCTTTCCTTCCTCCTGTTCTCTCCTCTCCTTTCCTTTCCTTCCATTTTTCCTTCCTTCTGTCTCCTATTAATCCTTTCCCCCTTTCTATTCTTTCCTCCCTCCATTCCTTTCCTCCCTCTTTCCTTCCTCCTTTTCTCTCCTTTCCTTTCCTTCCATTTTTTCTTCCTTCTCTCTCCCATTAATCCTTCTCCCTTTCTATTCTTTCTTTCTTCCCTCCTTCCCTCCCTCCCTTCCTCCGTTTAACCCTTTCTCCTTTTCTCTTCTTTCCTTTGATTACTCCTTTCGTTCCTTTTCTTTTTCCCTCCCCCCCTTCCTCTCCTCCCTCTTTCCTTCCTCCTTATCCCTCCTCTTCTTTCCTTTCCTTTTTCCTTCCCTCTCCCATTAATCCTTCCCCCTTTCTATTCTTCCTATTCTTTCTTTCCTCCCTCCCTTTAAGCCTTTCTCCTTTTCTCTTTACTTTTATCACTCCTTTCTTTCCTTTTCTCTTTTTCCCTTCCTTCTCATGTAAGAAAAAAAATCAGATTTACATCCCTGAACAGGGTCAGGGGCAGCTGAGGGAAGATCCAGATTAACCAACCCAGGCAGAAGAAGGGGGAAATGAGGAGGCTTCCGAATCCCTCCATCCATGCCACATAATTCCGCGATGCTGTGTTAGAAACAGGGCGGAGAACGCAGGAGCCCAACATGGATGGCATACAAATGCAAAACTCCTGGTTTCTCCCCGCAACGTATAAAGGCAAACCTGAGATGCTGCAAAACTGACTCTCTGGTTCTTTTTTTTTAACGGGGGAACCTATGGAGCCCCCAAGGACCCATATTTCGAACTTGGTGTCTTCTTAGAAAATAATTTAAAAAATAAAATAAAATCACAACCCAGCAGCTTGCGAGGCATTGATTCGGTGCTCTGCCTGCAGCCAGGGAAACAAAGAAAAAATAAAAAAGGATGTGGGGAAACATCTGGATTCTTTGCAGGGATTAGTGAGCAGCCCTGATTGGCTCCCTCCTTTGCTGCTAGTTGGACCAGGGCAGCTCTGGCAGCCATTTTGTGAGTACACCCACAGCCTTTGCTTCACCTTCTCCGCAGGTTTGCCCTCTCAAAAAAATCCACCAGTCCCTGCTGCTTCCCACTTGCCAGGTTTTATTGGATCGTTTTATATATTTATCAAATTTATGTTGTTGTCTGTCTCAGCCAGATGGGTAGAGCCTTGGAGCAGTGGTCACCAACCAGTGAAACAGGGATCACTGGTGGTCCATGAGAAAATTTTGGTGGTCTGCAGAGAAATGTCCCCCCCAAAAGCAATTAATCCAGGCTGCGCAGGAACACAAAGCTTGCGTCGCTTGCATTGCAAACAACACAAGGTAGTGAGGGGAGGGGGGAAAGGGCGGGGGGTGGGAACTTGCCCCACTTGCCCCACACATCTGGCCTGGTCACTGGGCTGCTTCTTTCTGCTTCTTTCTTCTTCTGCTTTTGGCTGCACGCAAGGAAAGCAGCAAAAGTCTTTCTTTCTTTCCCCCAAACTCCACCAGAAATGAGTCTTTGGGACCCTGCAAGGCCTCCTGCTCCAAGAGGCTGCGCCGGTGCAACAAATCTCACAAAGACTCATTTCTGGCAGAGTTTGGGGGAGAGAAAGAAAGACCAGCTGCTTCTGCTGCTTTCCTTGCATGAAGCCAAAAGTCTCTCTTTCTCTCTCTCTCTCTCCCCCTGAGAACAGAGCTGGAGACGGTATCTTGCAATCCCAAATAAAGAATGATCGATCGCTAGGAAAACTGGGTGGGGAATTTTCCTGCAGATTTTTTGGGGGGGATTTTCCCAGGGTCTCTGGTCCTTGGAATTTAAAATTATGAGTTTGGTGGTCCCTGAGGTCCAAAAGGCTGGCGACCCTTGCCTTGGAGGATATACAGGGACAGGAACTCTCAACTTAACAGCCAGGGGCATTCTGGAAGTTGAAGTCCACCTGTCTTAAAAGGCCAAGTTCAAAAAAATAATGTTTCAATCCCAGGGCACTCTGTCAAATACAGGTAGTCCTCAACTTACGAGCAAAATTGAGCCCAAGACTTCTGTTGCTAAGTGAGAAATGTGTTAAGTGAGTTTTGTCCCATTTCATGACTTTTCTTACCATATTCATTAAGCAAACCACTGCAGTTGTTAAGTGAGTAACACCGATGTTAAGTGAATCTGAGTTTGATATTGACTTTGCTTGTCAGAAGGTCGCAAAAGGGGATCCTATGTTCCCCCAGGACACTGCAACTGTCATAAATATAAGTCAGTTGTCAGACATCCAAATGTAAATCACGTGACCATGAAGATGCTGCATTGGTCATAACTGTGAAAAACGGTCATGAGCCCCCCCTTTTTTTTAATGCTGTTATGACTTTGAACAGTCACTGAGCAAAATGTTGTCAGTCAAGGACTACCTGTGTGAATTCCAGTGGCACGAAATTCCAGAAACCTTTACCTGTAGACTGAGGAATTCTGGGAGTTGAAGTCCACCTATGTCAAAGGGGCCAACTTAAAAAAAACAACAGCGATTTAGGTGCTCCAAGATTACTCTGTCAAATGTGAATCCAGTGGCAGGAAGTTCCAGGGACCTTTTCAGTGGCTGGGGAATTCTGGGAGTTGAAGTCCAGCCCTTTTAAAGGGGCCAAGTCAGAGGTGGTATTCAGCTGGTTCTGACAGGTTCTGGAGAACCGATAGTGGAAATTTTGAGTAGTTGGGAGAACCAGCAAATCCCACCTGACTGGCCCCGCCCCCATCTCTTCTCCGCCTCCCATTGAGTCCCAGCTGATTGGCTGGATCTCCTTTGGTTGCCCTGCACAGGAGAACGGAGCTGGAAAGCAGGTTAGTGGGGTGGGGAGGGAAGGGGGATTTTGCAGTATATCCTTCCCCTGCCACACCCACCAAGCCAGGCCACGCCCACCAGGCCACACCCACAGAACCAGTCATAAAAAAATGTGGCATCTCGTCATTGGGCCAAGTTCAAAAAACACATGGGAGCCAAACATCAGGAGGCCAGATTGCACCTTTTCCAATTACCGAATGTTGAAACGGCAGTTCATGAAAAACCAGATGCCTCTGCATAAATTTTGTGAGTCAGAATAACACAGGGAAGTGTCTTTCCTTCCACACCTCCTTCGTTCCACCTGGCCTGCCCTTTTTTAAAATAAAAAAAAAAAACTCCCTCTCACCCAGAAATGCTTCTTAACCTGAAACCAGCCCAATTTTCTTAATCTAAATACAGTTTAAATTCCTCCCCCCCAAAGAAGAAAAAAAATGGAGGAGGAGGAGGAGGAGGANCCAGCCCAATTTTCTTAATCTAAATACAGTTTAAATTCCTCCCCCCAAAGAAGAAAAAAAATGGAGGAGGAGGAGGAGGAGGAGGGGGTGGGGCAAGATAACTAATTATATCTTGGGGCATGTTAGACCGTAAATCACATCATTAAGGTGGAGATTTGCGCCTCTCTTCCCCAACCCTTGAAAAACAGATGACACAAATTCTTATCTCATTACACTTTAATTAAGAATTATGTTCCAGCAACATCTTTTTAATTATCTCCGACCTCCACTGGAGAGTTCTAATCTTCGCCTTCCTCCCTGCCGGCCTCTGTTTATTTATTTTGCCAAGACGGGGTGATGCACCTTCAGACGGACACTAAATGAATTTTCCAGTGGGTGGGAAGGGAGAGGGGAGTTGGGGGGGGCTAATGAAATTCATCCGATCTGCAGGGTGGAGCTCAGATCAAATGAACTTTTCTAAAGCAATATTTGGCATCCTTCAAGGAGCCAGATGGTCGGGAGAGAGGGTGGCAGAGAAAAAAAACAGGAAAAGTGAGTTTGATATATATATATGTATGCATGTATTTATGTATTTATGTATGTATGTATAGGTATATGTGTTCTGTCTCACCTTTCCTCCTTCCCAAAAGATGAAAGAATACAAACTCACACAAACACAGGCAGGCAAGCTGGCTCGGACTTCACAGAGTAAATTCTTTGGAACTGATAATACTCTTGGCATTCCAACATGTCCTGCCTGCCAAGTCCAAACTGATAACAAATAAAGTTTTACTCACAGAAAATCACAAGGCAGTCCACAAAAATAATCATTTACAAAGAAAATCTGAAGTAAGGTTAAACTTTGTCCCGTACAAAGTTTCAGGAGAAAACACTCCTACTTNCTCTCTGACCCTCCCACGCCTCCTATGTTGCTGCTCACGTTTCTCCCTACGACGCTGCTTAGGATCGAGCCAACACTCTTCCTCTTTACTCCCTGTCAGGGACTGCTCCAATATGCCTTCCTCCTGATTAATCTCAGGCTGTTCCCCTCAGTTGTCTGATGGAACCTGAGGCATTACCAAGGAGGAAGGTCCTGGAGGGGAAGGCATTGCCAGAGAGGAAGGTCCTGGGGAGGAAGGCATTCCCAGTTCCTCCTCCTCAACTTCCAGGTCCTCTTCCTCTGACAGCATAGGCTCGGGAATTGGGACCACAACAGAAAGTTAGGTGAAAGGGAAAAGTGTGCAAGAAAAAAGTGCACTAGCAGCAGGGATGACTGCAGCCTGGAGAGGATTGCCAGGAAAAGGCCATTCAAAAGTGTTGGGGACTTTCACAAGGCGTGGACTGAGGTTGGAGTCAATGCATCAAGAGCTGCTGGTTTGATTTCCTTTGGTGACAGAAAGAAATCCATGATCGTGCGCAGTTTCGGTCTGGGCTTGCCGCTGGGGTGCCCCAAGCCAGCTGGTTTTGGGGCTAAGCCATCCCGTAGAAATGGTGAAGAGGAGGGAGACTGCCAGCAGGGTTGAGGAGAGCTGCATCTTTCCTCCTCAGCTGGCCATTACTCCTTTTCCTGAAGGCGGTTGGAGCGGTGGTTAGAAATGGCCACCTCAAAGAAGAACTCAACTGGAAAAGAATGTGCAGGAGGAAGATAAGAAGTGAAAGTTTTGGCTG
>BHFT01034975.1:0-27308 GCA_004320025.1 Laticauda laticaudata | reverse complement strand
CCAGTCTGTATGTGTCCTTTGGGTTTTTCTTGCCTAAGGGTAGGACTTTACTTTTCTCCACATTGAATTCCATTTCGTTAGATACAGCCCAGTGTTCTAGTCTGTCAAGATCCATCTGGATCTGAGCCTATCTTCTTGGATGTTAGCTATTCCTGCTATAACTTTAATTGGGCAAGATTCTGTCTATAGATAGTCCTCAACTTACAGCGGTACATTTGGTGACCGTTCCAAAGTTACAACGGCACTGAAAAAAAGTGACTTAGGACCATTTTTCACACTTAACGACCCTTGCAGCATCCCCCCTGGTCACATGATCAAAATTAAGTCCCTAGGCCATTGGTTCCTATTTATGACAGTTGCCGTGTCCCAAGGTCACCTGATCCCCGTTTGCGTCCTTCTGACAAGCTAAGTCAATGCAAAATCCAGATTCACTTAACAACCGTGTTGCTAATTTAACAAATGCAACAATTCACTTGACGTGTGGCAAGATCGTAAAATGGGGGCAAGCTCAACTTACATGTTCCACTTTCATAAACGTTGGGCTCAATTAGGATCGTAACTCGAGGCTTACCTGTATTAGGTGTCAGCAGATAAAAATCTTCATTCAAATGCATCTCACTGTGTCAACTCCAGGGCCTGGCCCTCACACCTTCAGTCCTTCTGGGGGGAAAAAGTTTTTGCAACAACCAAACTCAGAGAGCACCAAGAACTCCATCCACAGTTCAGTCCTGGGCTACAAATATTTTCTTGTATGGATAAGCATCTGTGGCTGAAATGGTTGCATCAGGAGCAGGATAAGCAGACCATAAAAGGTTGAACAACAGCAGCAACAACAACAACAACAACAATAATAATAAAGCATTGAAGGTTTAACCTTGGACCTTTTCGTCTTTACACCACGACGGGTAGTCCTCGATCCCAGCATTTCTGTTACTAACAGGAACATTTGTTAAGTGAGTTTTGCCCCCACTTTAATGACCTTTCTTGCAACCAGTTGTTAAGTGCAGGGGTCTCCAACCTTAACAAAGCTGGCTGAGGAACTCTGGGAGTTGAAGTCCACAAGTCTTAAAGTTGCCAAGGTTGGAGACCCCTGGTTAAGTGGATCGTTGTAGTTGTTAAGTTAGTAGCACGGTTGTTCAGGGAACTAGGTCTCCCCCTTGGACTCTGCTTGTCAGAAGGTTGCAAAAGGAGATCACGTGACCTCTGGACACTGCGACTGTCATAAATATGAATCAGTTGCCAAGCTTCTGGATTTTGATCAGGTGACCATCAGGATGCTGCAAAACGGTGTGAAAGACAATCATAAGTTGTTTTTTAGAGACTGTTGTAACTTCAAACGGTCTCTTAAATGATGTGGTAAGTCAAGGACTACCTGTATTGTTCACGTTGTAAGGTATGCAAAATAATGTGCTCTCTCTCTCTTTTTTTTTCTTTTTTCCTTCTTTTCTTTTTTCTTTTTCTTTTTGTTGGCCTTTTTCTCTTCCAGACGACTTCTACTTTCTCGAAACTCAAAATGGAGATCAAGAAAAGCCGCCGTCACCCTCTGGGGAAGCCACCCACCCGCTCCCCATTGTCGGTGGTGAAGCAGGAAGCCTCCAGTGATGAAGGTGAATCCAAAAAGAAAAAACGAGGCCTGCTTATGAACAGACCAGGGTTTAGTCATTCCTCCGGTTGCCCTGGGCAACAGAGCCGCAAATGGGCTCCTCTTTTGCCAAGAGGCTCCAACCTTTGCTGGCTGTGGAGGAACCATGGTTAGCCTCAAAACCCACCTGGGCAGGTTTTGAAAGGATGACACCTTCTCATCTTTCCACCGTTCGACCCCCAGCTGGGGGCTTTATTTGACAAAATCACAGCCTGCTTCATCTCTTAACCAGAGTCATAAAAACACCAGCAACCTAGTACATTTTAGTGAGTTTTTTTTTGTTTTGTTTTAAAGCAGCTTGTTAAAGGTATTTGAGGTATCCTTTGTGCGAGAGACAAAGACACAACATACAATAGGGTGCCGACAGATCATTTGTCTCCTATTCTTTAACAGTGTCATCAAATACCTCTCTCTGCTCAGGAATAATTACAGAGACAGTTTGGTTTAATGTTGAAGGCAGCAGGCTAGAAACAAAGAGACTTTAGAACTGAAGGCTCTCTGGGTAACTTTGGGCCAAGCACCAGCAGATGGTGAGCTCTAGTCCTGCCTTAGATATGAAACTTGTCTGGGTGACTTTGGGCCAGTCACAGAAGACAGTGAGTTCTAGTGCTGCCTTAGGCATGAAAGCCAGCTGGGTGACTTTTGGCCAGACACCAGGAGACTACGAGTTCTAGTTCCCCCTTAGGCAGGAAAGCTGGATGGACGTCTTTGGGCCCATCACCAGGAGTATCTGACTTTCCTGCCTAAAATGGGACTAGAATTAGCCCCACTTGAGGCAGGAAAGCCAGACACTTTGGGTGTGTCTTTGGCCCAATCACCAGGAGATGGTGAATTCTAGTCCCACCTTAGGCATGAAAACCACCTGGGTGTTTCTGGGACAATCACCAGGAGATGGTGAGTTCTAGTCCCACCTTAGGCAGGAAAGCCAGCTGGGTGACTGTGGGCCAATCACCAGGCGACAGCAAGTTCTAGTACTGTCTTAAGACACAAAAGCCAGACTTTGGGCTAGTTTCCACCCAACCCACCTCACAGGGTTGTTGGGGTGGGGAAAATGAGAAGTGGAAGGAATATAAAGTTTGTTAGCTGCTTTGAGCTACTTATTAAGTAATAAAAGTGGGATGAAAAATTTATGTTTCCCCAAGTTTTGTGGAATTTGTGGAATTGGGGGCTGTACATTTGAACCCCAAATAAAAGGTTTTGAGGCAACTTCCTTTACTATCATAGCCAGTCATCTGGTGACCACTTCTCTGCCTCTTTGTGCCTTTTTGCATCTACCAATCATTTGATGTACCCTCCAAATGCCACCCCTAGGCCCCCCTACTGCATCTTCACGGAGATGAACAGACAGAAAGCGGCTCCTGCATTTTTCCTGTGCATCAGGACGAGATACCCTCCTCTTCATTGGAGGGCAGCTCTTTCCTCGCAGAGTTGCTAGCTGTGAGCATTGATGGCAACACATCAATTACGTTGGGATTGAGATGGGGGCTTGAAGGGGAGGGGCTTTTATCTCTTATTTCTGGCTTGAGCTTCATCTCTGCCTTGTCGACTCGCTGGATCTGACACACGAGGCTTGGCCGCTAAACATTGTTCTTGCCAGACCCTTGAGTCACGGAGCTGTTCTGGCTTTCTGGATCAGGTGATGGCTGTTCCTGAATGCTGTCAGGAGAATTCTGACATTTTCGAATCGAAGGTCCATGCAAGATCACATCACTGGACAAGGAGAATTGGCAGGGAGGACAATACATATGCCTCTACATGAAAGAATGATTGGGTTCAGTCTTTTACATGCCATCATAAGGGTCTCTTCTCTAGGATATTTTTCTCTTCTCTAAATTATAGAATAGAATAGAATAGAATAGAATAACATAGTTGGAAAGGACCTTGGAGGTCTTCTAGTCCAACCCCGTGCTTAGGCAAGAAACCCTGTACCATTTCAGAGAAATGTTATCCAATCTCTTAAAAACTTCCAGTGTTGGAGCATTTACAAGGATCTTCAAACTTGGCAAGTTTAAGACTTGAGGACTCCCAGAATTCTTGAGCTAACATGACTGGAGGAGGAATTCTGGGAGTTGAAGTCCATAAGTCTTAAATCTGTCAAGTTTGAAGATCCCTGATTTGCAACTTCTGAAAGCAAGTGGTTCCACTGATTAATTGTTCTGTCAAGAAATTTCTCCTTAGTTGCTTCTCTTCTTGATTAGTTTCCATCCATTATTTCTTGTCCTGCCCTCAGGTGCTTTGGAGAACAGCTTGACTCCCTCTTCTTTGAGACAGCTCCTGAGATATCAGAAAACTGCTATCATGTCACTTTCTTTTCATCAAACAAAACCTACCCAGTCCCTGCCACGGTTCTTCATGTGTTTTAGCCTCCAGGCCCCCCTTTCTAGAGTCTCGACATCTTTTTTTACATCATGGCGACCAAAACCGGGTGCAGTATTCTAGCTGTGGTCTTACTAAGGCATTATAAAGTAGTATTAATATTAATATTCTATTCTCTCTTCTTTAGTATATTCTTCTCTAACATAATCTCTCTTCTCTTCTCTAGCATATTCTTCTCTCTCTTCTTTCGTGTCTCAGGGCGGACTAGAATTCACCGCCTCCTGGTTTCTAGCCCAGTGCCTTATAATGGTGCTTTATTTGCTAAATCCGCCCTTTTGATAGACCCTAGCCAAGTAGAAAGCTGACAAAACAGATAAAAATCTCAACTAAGATAGCCTTGCTTCCTTTTTACTTGACATTTGGGGTGACTTTGAGTACTCAGATTTAGCTAACCCCAAGATTTTCTTTAAGAGACCTAATAATGGATAGTTAGTGTTTGAATGTTTGAATTTGATCATAAGGATTTTTTTAAAACTACATTAAGCACTTTTGGAGATTTAATCAGGTCATGTTAAAAAACGGGAACTGGTGAAATTTCTGTTTTAAGTTAATTGGGAAGCATTCTCTCTGGCTCTCTTTCTCCCTTTTGATCTTTATTACAGTCCTTCTGAATTCCTGGAGGAATGGTTCAGCCGGGTGGTTTAAAAAGCACAATTGTTCCACTTTCAGAAAGCTAATTTTTTAAAAAATTGCCCAGTCTAGTCCTTATTCCTGGCCAGGGTTCTGTAGGTCTAGCTCTGAACTAATTTTTCTTTCTTTCTTTCTTTCTTTCTTTCTTTCTTTCTTTCTTTCTTTCTTTCTTTCTTTCTTTCTTTCTTTCTTCTTTTGCTTTCTTTCTCCTTCCTTCCTTCCTTCCCTTCCTTTCTTTTTCCTTTTTCTTTCTTTTTCTTGCCCTTTCTTCCTTTCTCTCTCTCTTTCTTTCTTCCTCCCTTCCGCTCTCCCTCCTTTCTTTCTTTCTTTCTTTTTCATCAAAATTGTATGCCACCTGTCCCACCAAATGTGACACTCGGCAGCTTAACACATTAGAAACTAAAGCACAAATCTTTTATTGGCTTTTTCTTGAACTGAACAGGAAGTAATCCAAAAGAGGGTAACCATATTAAGTTACTCAATTTCACAAGAAAGCCACAAACTTCTCTTTTTTTATTCCACACTTGGACTACTACATCCACTTTTGGTCACCACGATACAAAAAAGATGTCAAAACTCTAGAAAGAGTGTAGAGAAGAGCAACCAAGATGATGAAGGGACTGAAGGCTAAACATATAAAGCACAATTGCTGGAATTGGGTACGTCTGGTTTAATGAAAAGAAGGACTTGGGGTAACATGACAGAAGTCTTCCAGTATTTGAGGGGCTGCCCCAAAGAGGGAGTCAAGCTATTCTCCAAAGCCCCTGAAGGCTGGACAAGAAGCAATGGAGGGAAACTGATCCAAGATGCCTTCTAACTATATTAAGAGCCATGGTGTGGTTAGAGTGCAGTACTGCAGGCTGCTTCTGCTGACTGCCAGCTGCCTGCAATTTGGCAGTTCGAATCTCTCCAGGCTCAAGGTTGACTCAGCCTTCCATCCTTCCAAGGTGGGTAAAACTAGGACCCAGATTGCCGAGGGGTAAGAGGCTGACTCTGTAAACTGCTTAGAGGGGGCTGTAAAAGCACCGTAAAGCAGTATATATATATATATAAATACAAGTGCTATTGCTGTCATTCTGTTCTGTTCTGAGCCCTCTTTAGGAATCAGGAAAAGAAACTCAAGTGGTATCTGCAGGAAGCCCATAAAAGCCCAGACTTCTATATTTGATGTTCACCATTTCAGCTTCTTCGGGGAGATGTGAACTTCCTCTCCTCTTGGCCCCTCTTGTCTTTCAGAAACTCCCCTCTTCAGCAGTGAGGAAGATGCCGGGGATCCGGAGCCCCTGAAGTCTTTACTTTCCCTCCAGTGGAAAAACAAAGTGCCCAACTTTGCAGCCGAAAGGCGATTCAACGCTGCCGCTGCCCTGAGGGAGCCCTACTGTGCCATCTGCACTCTCTTCTACCCCTATAACCAGGTAATTGTGCAGCTGCTCCGGGAGGGGCAAGGGGATACAGGGGGGTCCTCGACTTACAACTGTCTGTTTAGCGACCATTCAAAATTGCAGTGGTGCTGTTAATTCTCACTTAGCCACAATCGCAGCGTCCCCACAGTCATGTGATCAAAATTTGAGCACCCAGAAACCGGCGTGTATTTACAATTTTATGGGGCGTTGGTGCAGGTAAGGATGCTTTGATCTCTTTAACAGCAAGAGTGTTTTTTCTGCAATGGCAACTTTAGCATTGCTGTCTGGGGAATTCTGGGAATTGAAGTCCAGTAGTCTGGGAAGGTCTTCTTTCTGCATTTCTCTTAAGTCAACGTTTCTGGGTTGGCAGCCTAGAGGAGAGGAAAGTGGGAAATGGTGTGTGTGGGGGTGATTTTGTGAGAGGGGCAGGCACACGATATTCATGGCAACCCTCACGCGAGTGGGGCCGCGCCCGACCGCAACGAGACTTACATGAGTGGAGCCATGACTGCCCCTGATGAGGCTCATGCGAGTGGGAATGTCAGCGTTCCAGCAAACCGCCATTCCACCGAGACAGACATCTCTGAAAAGTTCCTTTTATTTGGATAGTAAACTGGCACAATTGTGGAATCCTGAATCTGAAAGTTCCGGGCTTCCTTACAATAAGTAAAAACTACAAAATCCATCCATCCCCTTGCACCTATCATCACATCACATGGCCCAATCACCATCCGTCCCAAGTTAAGACTTCCTCTCACTTATGTGCAACACAACCTGATCTTGAATCAGAAAAAGAATGTTGTTATGTCCAAGTAGAATTACTCCAATAAATTTCCCCCTCCCACTTTCCCAGTCTGAATTGTGGCAATGTAGGAGCATCAGATTTCAATAAGGCTTCCAAAGCTAATGGGGACCATGAGTGTCCCTGACGACTCTCGCACGAGTGGGGCCACGACCACCTGCAACGCTTGCGGCAACACTACCACAAGCAGGGACTATGCCATGCACATAGATGCGCTTTTCAGCTTGCCACTCATCGGCCTGATGGTGGTTAGGTCACGGCCAGGTGGTGGGCTGCGGCCCATCAGTTGGGGACCCCTGCTCTAATTTGCTTTGCAGATTGGGCTTATCTTTCACATCCACACCCCATCTTTCTTAACAGTCCACTGTGTGCAGTTTGCGCACGAGTGGACACCCTCGTCCTTCTCATTATTATTGTTATTATTCCATTTATTATTGGTTCTGTTGTTTTCTATGGATGAAATTTATGCATTGTTGTAATTCTTTGGCGTTCATTGGAGGTGTGTTGCTTGGAGCAGGGTGATTTAAACTTTCCAATCAAGGTACGTACCCCCAGTGAACACCTAAGATCCACATAAAGAAAGGAAGCCCTTGACTCACCACCATTATTCATCCCCACATCTCCATTGCTAAGCAAGGCAATTGCTAAGTGAGTTTTGCCCCATTTTACACCCTTCCTTGCCACAGTTGTTAAAGGTAAAGTCACTGAAGCTGTTAAGGTAGTAAACCCAGTTGTTAAGTGACTCTGGACTTTCCTTATCAGAAGGTCACAAAAGGGGATCCTGGGACCCTGCCACTGTCATAAGTACATGCCAGTTGCCAAGCATCCAAATTTGATCCCGTGTCCATGAGGATGCTGCAGCAGTCATCAGTGTGAAAAACAGTGATCAGTCCCTTTTTCAGTGCTGTTATTATTTTTGAACAGTCACTAAGAGAATACAGGTAGTACTTCATTTCCCATTGACTCTGCTTGTCAGAAGGTCGCAAAAGGCAATACGTGACCCCCGGATGCTGCAACTGTCATAAAGGTGAGTCAGTTCATAAGTCTCAGAATGTAAATCACATGATCATGGGGATGCAGCAAAGGTCATCAGTGTGAAAAATGGTCCTAAGTGACTTTTTTCAGCGGCGTTGTAACTTTGAGCGGTCACTAAACAAACTTATAAGTTGAGGACGACTTGCAGTTGTAAGTCAAGGGCTGCTTGTGTATAACTTTTAAGCTATAGGGGGAAAAGTATGGCATGTGAATAGAATAATAACAAATATCCATGGATATCCATGTTTTTATGCCTCCTTAGCAGCGCTCCAGGTGTGCGTGTTCTGACCTAGGCTTCCCCAAAAGCATGAAGCAAGACTCCTTGTCCCAATAAAACCCCTTTTATTTAGACTAAAGTTAATTCCTCTCCAGCAAAGTCCCAGCCAACAGTCTTTCAAGAGATTTCACAACTACAGGCCCTTATCAAGCTTGGAGAACTGCCAGGCTGATATCCTCCAAACGCCACTCTGCAGCAGCTATTACTTGGCAAGGAGTCACGAACAGATCTTCAACCTAAGGAACTGAACTAATTGTCTCCTGCAAACACTACCCCCCTTTTGCTCCTCTGTATTCCCTATGGAAGGGGCCATTCACCGTCCACCTGAGCCTTTACTCCCGAGTCGATCCTTGTTCCTTAGTGTTCCCTTCTCCTGGCAGTTCTGCGCATGCGCACACTGGGAACAGGCTCCAGCTGTTCTTCTGCCCCACTGATCTCCGACTCTGAAGGCAGCTGATAACTCAGACAGCCCTGGCCCCATCTCTACCTCTGACACAGAGCCCTCATCAGAGCCTTCCCCAGACTCCAGGACCGGCCCATGTTCCTCCCCAACCTCTTCATTGTCCGAGTCTACCACCAGCTCCACTGGCCACTGGTGGGCTCATAAAGAGACTTGGATCTGTGGTTCATCTTTTGCCTCTCAGGGTTGGCTTTGCTAGCAGAAAACCAGTCTTCCTTTGGGGAAGGGAGTCTCTGACAAGACACGCCTGTATTTTTGATGCTTGCAGTGTCTCGGGGTCACATGGTCCCCTTCTGCAACCTTTTCCAGGATGTGGAAAACCAAAAGCAGCCCCTTGTTTCAAGCCATGTGTTACTGCAATGCGCGATCGCTTCTCTCACCTCGGGAGATACTCAGTCATCCAGATCAGGGTTGTGCCCAAAGGGCAACTGGACTTTGTTTTTCCTTGAAGACATTTCACTTCTCATCCAAGAAGCTTCTTCAGTTCTGGTGGATGATGAAAGGATTTATATACCTGGTCGTTGGCACTTTTTCTGAGGGTCGTCGAGGCCACTTGGAGGTTCGTCTGTGCCCTGAATAGAGAAGGCTGTTCAATTTTAATGTGGGTGGCCTTTGATCAGAGAGGACTACTGGTTTGAAAGATGGAGCAAAGAGGCCATCTACATTAAGACTGAACAGCCCTTTCAACACTACCCAACTCCTGTTTACAACACAGTCCTTTCAGCACTTCCAAGAAGGCGCCACACCCATTTCCACGACTCAGGTGGCTCTGAGGACACAGATAAACCTCCAAGTAGCCTCAATGGCTCTCAGAAAGAGTGCTAATGACCAGAGAACTGCAAGGAATGTAAATCCTTCCATCCTCCACCATTCAGTCCGAACCGAAGAAGCTTCTCGGAGGAGAAGCGAAACGTCTTCAAGGAAAAACAAATCCAGTTGCCTTTTGGGCAAAAGCACCTGTGAGATGATCACTTTGTTCATGTCTGCCTAGATAAAAACACCCCCGTTCTTTCAGGGTCATTCAGCCACGTCTCCCCATATCGGCACGGTGAGCAAATTTTGACGGCAATGTAGCTTTCCGGCATCTTGGCTTTCGACAGATTTGACCATGAATAACTTCGGCCGTTTTCTAGTTCTGAGGTTGGCCAGAATGGTTGGCAATTGGAGCTATCCCAGAGCTGAACTCTATTAGGGTTTATGGCCCAAAACCAGCAGTTTGGACTTGGCAACGTATCAGCTATCTCTTGCAGCCATTGGACTGTTGGTGTCATATTGCAGTCTTGGCTCTCAGCCATCCTGACCATTGCGTTGTTGTTGTTGTTCAACACACTGCTGTTTCTCAGTTGCCTTCGAAAACAGTCCCAGGTAGAACGTTTCATAGTAGCCTAAATATGTGGCGATAAAGACACAAGTCCCTTTCATCAAGGTTTTACCATCCAGGAAGGACCATAACTGGTGCACCAACCTGAGTTGGGTAAGGTCCCCCTTGACCTCTACACCCAGCAGAAGCTCCAGAGACTTCCAAATTGTGGACCTGTTCTTTTCGAGGAAGGACAACCATGTCCAGAACAGTCACTGGGACACTTGGAAGTTCATCTGTGTCTTCAGAGTCACTTGAGTGGTGCAACTGAGTGTGGAGCCGCCTGGGAACCGCTGAAAGGACTACGTTGTGGAGCTGTGCTTTCTGCAGGATGTTTTCTGCCTTGTGTCCCTTCACTGGTGAACGCAAGCGCAGGCTGTTGGGGATGAGTTTGTGTTCAAGAAGGCTCCGCACCCATTTGCACCACTCAGGTGACCCTGAGGACACAGATGAACCTCCAGGTTTCCTCAACGACTCTCTAAAAAGGATGCAAATGACTTGCTGTCTGCAAGGAGTAGAAATCCTTCCGTTCCCCACCATCCAGCCAGAGCTGAAGAAGCTTCTTGGATGAGAAGGGAAACGTCTTCAAAGAAAAACCAGAAAGTCCAGTTGCCTTTTGAAAAAAAAATCACCTTTGGGTTGGAACTACCGTAAAAATCTGGGGGATTCTCAAGGAACCCCCCACCTACAGAATCAGTTGTTTCTCGTGGTTGATGCGAATGAGGTTCAAAAGAACTAAGAGGGCCTTAATCCTAGATCTTGATGGAGATGATGCATCAGAACGGCCTGATCCACCAACCGGGTCTGAATCCAGACTGGGAAAGATGAAGATCTGTTTGGTCATACTTTAATTGGGTCATGGATTTTTCTCTGGTAAAGTTCCCTTTCTGCACTGGCCCCCGGCATATTTGAAAAGGGCTGGCTTTCCAGTCCTGTTAACCAGCTGGGAAAGTGAGCTGGTCTATGGAGTTTCTCAATCATTCAGGACATCGTTCTTCCAAAAGGCAACCAAGGTCTGTCTTGGTTTCATCCAAGAAGCTTCTTCAGTTCAATTCAGTTCTTCAGAACCGAGGACGCTTCTTGGATGAGAAGCAAAACGTTTTCAAGGCAAAACAAAACAAGAATATCCAGTTGCCTTTGGGGCAGGGGGGGACACTTTTGGAAGAGGAAAGAAGGTTGTTACTATCAGAGCTAAATCCCAGATGTCGAATCGTATTCGATTCAATCTGCAGAAATTTGATTTCATGCAATCCTAAGGACTGGATAAACCCAAATGATTTGAGACTCCAGTGCGCTCCCAACTTGTTCTCCTTAACTAAAAACCAAACAAATTCAATCAATCAGAATGGAGCTGGGAAGGACCTTGGAGATCTTCTAGTCCACCCCCCTTCTCAAGCAAGAGACTTTACACCATTTCAGACAAGTAACTGTCCAATTTCTTTTCAAAAGCCTCCAGTAATGAAGCACCAGCAGCTTTTGGAGGCAAGCAGTTCCACTGATTAATTGTCCTCACTGTTAGGAAGTTTCTCCTCAGTTCTAAGTTGCTTCTCTCCTTGATGAGTTTCCATCCATTGCTCCTTGTCCTGCCTTCTGCTGCCTTGCAGAATAATTTGACCCCCCTCCTCTTTGTGGCAGCCCCTCAGATACTTTGTATAGTTTGCCAAGGACTTCCTCTTTCGGTCAAAAAAGAGAACAGATGCTTTCAGACTCCTTTTAGCTATAAAAGAGGTCCAGAGAGTAAATGGCTACTCAGAGCTCCCTACACTCATGATGATGATGGGCAGCAACATTTCCTGCTCAGACTGAGGAAAGCTTCAAGGGCCGCATATAATAACCGAGAGGAAATAATTCCCTTTATTGTTGCAGAGAAAAAAACACTTTCCCCAATAGCAGTTTTCGCTTCTCTGGCGAGCCAAGAAAGTAGAGACCCCCTGCGATAATAATTTGGATAATGTGTTTTTCTGCTCCAAGGTCTCACCAGCGGAAAAGGAGACAGCCCCGCTGCCCGGGGCTGAAAGCCCTTCACTCCAGCCCCCTTTTAAGAACGGGCAGAAGACCAAGCCTCTGATCCCTGAAATGTGCTTCACCTCAAGCAGCGAGAACACGGAGCCCCTCCCGTCCAACTCTTACATTGGAGATGATGGGAACAGCTTGTTAATCTCCTGTGCCAAGTGCTGCCTGCAAGTCCACGCCAGTAAGTGCCGGCTTCCAGATTCCATGCTGTGGCCACTTTTTTCTGCCTCTCTTCTCTGGCCAAAAAAAAGGCCTCTCCATCAGATGGGATCCCCTCTTTAACAGAATAATAGAGTGGGGAGGGAGCTTGGAGGTCTTTTAGTCCAACCCCCTGCTCAGGGGGTTGGACTAAACAGACTGAGCGTCATGCCCCTGTTAGAATCTGACTCCGAGGGAGAGGGGGAACAGCGGACAGGGAGTGGGAGTATGGCTCCGGGGGTTGTGGAGGAAACTGGGGAAGGGCACAGACCTGCTGGGCAGTCAGAGAAAGACCGAGGCCCACCCCTTCTTCATCCTAGGGCACGCAGGGAGGAACGGATAAGGGAGAAACGTGAATGGCATGGTCTACAGGGGAGGAAAGGGCCCTGATCCCCTTCATGGGCTGCAGCTGTTTATAAGGACAAACTGTGCATGGGCCAGTGCTGGAAGCAAAGTGTGAAAATATTTCTAATCTGTCAGTTCTTATCTGAGTTCTGGCGTCCTTCCCAGTGTGTGTATTTCGATATCTGTGAATGTCTTCAAGCCCTTATCCTGCCTTGCCTCATTAATTGCTTCAGTGTGGTTTGTGTTGTTTTTTCTATTTATAATTTATATGTATTTTGAGTTTGAACGGAATTTCTTCTTTTGTGGTTTGTGGGGGAGTTTTTTCTCCAGTCAATGATAATTGGACCTTTGAAGACAAGGGGAAAGAATTAAAGGGACTTCACCTATTTTTTGTGACTTTGTTGGTTTTGTATCACACCCTGGGTCATCACAGTGGGGAGGGACCTTGGAGGTCTTCTAGTCCAACTCCCTGCTCAGGCAGGAGACCCTATATACCATTTTAGATAAATAACAGAATAACATAGTGGGGAGGGACCTTGGAAGTCATCTGTGATGTCATAAATACGAGTCAGTATTTGTCAAGCAGCTGAATGTAGATCACATGACCTTGGGATTGCTACAGAGGGTGTAAGTGTGGGAAACAGCCATCCGTCACTTTTTTCAGTGCCGTTGTAACTTTGAATGGTCACTAAATGAGTGGTTGTAAATCCAGGACTCCTTAATGCCTCTCCAGCAAAATTATTCAGGGTTACCTTCTATTTGGAATTCTTGAAATATTTTTCACAAATACTTTGGAGGGGTCGGGGGGAACCCTTTCTCTTTTATTTTTCCAAAAAGAAATGGATTACTGAGGACTGGTTTCCCCTGGCAGTTGGACCGAAAAAGTATTTTATTTATTAAATGTTCATCCCCTCCATCTGTCTCTCAAAGCAACTCTGGAGTCTGCCATAAATAACAGTTCAGCCATTTAAAAAATGAATCCTAGCTTTAAGCCTTCCCAAGAGATACACTTGTTTATATATATTTTCTCTTTTGTGTTTTTGGCACCTGCTTTTGAGGATGGAGAATGGAAAAAAAAAAAAAAGAAAATTCATCTTTTATAGGGTTTGACTTAAATGCCTGGTGAAAGAGCTGAGCACAAGTGACTTCAACCGATGGCGTGGTTCTTTTCTTCCCACTGTTTCCCCTGCCCTCCAATTTTATACTTTTTTTTTTTTTTAAATATTGCAGGTTGCTACGGGATACGCCCGGACCTTGTGAATGAAGGCTGGACTTGTTCCCGTTGCTCAGCAAACTCGCTGCTAGCGGTAGGCAAAAATCTGTTTCTTGGTAGCCCAGCCCACCCCCACCCACCCCCCAAAAAAAAAGGTTAAGTGGAGGGTTGGATCCCGAGCTTTGGCTTCTGTGATATTTTAGGTTTTAATTTTAGTTTTAGTTTTACTTTATTGTCCTTGCACCTCGTGCAACAGAATTAAACACCGTCTTTAGTGTATATTATGACTATGAAAATAAAACACAAACACACATCTTTCACATTGTATACATTGAATTCAAAACTCCTGATACTGCACTAAAATTGAACTATATATCAGAATTCAATAGAGTTACTGTCCTGGGATAGAAGCTGTTTTTGCCAATCTAGATTTTAGTTGACTAGATTCTTACGTGTAATGTTGAATGAAGCATCTATGCTGCAACCCTATATATGGTCCTAATTCTTTGTGCTTCACATCCAGGATGCTGGATGTAATTCTTTTCCTTTCCTTTCTCTTACCCCTCTGTCCCATAATTCTCCAAATATTTTGGTGGGAGATTTCCTGCCCCCTTTTAAATATAATTTTTATGTTGCTTCCCCAGGATTGCTGTCTCTGTAATCTCAGGGGAGGAGCCCTTCAAAGAACTACAGATGGAAGGTAAATCAGCTATAAAGTTTTGTCTTTCTTTTAGCAATAGCCTTTAGACATATATCGTATTTTACAGCCCTCTCTGAGCAGTTTAGAGTCAGCCTCTGGCCCCCAACAATCTGGGTCCTCATTTTACCGACCTTGAAAGGATGGAAGGCTGAGTCCACCTTGAGCCAGTCAGGATCGAACTCCTGAAAGTGGGCAGAGTCAGTATGCAGTACTAACCACTGCACCAACTGGGTCTTGAGAGACAGAGAGTTAGAGCGAGAGAGATGATGGATGGATTGTCAACTCATAAAACCTTCCTATGCCTGTTTTAATAGTTGCCATTAAAAAAAAAAAAAGAAGGGGGGAATCTGGAAGAGCAGTGCAGCAGTTTGGAAGCGAAAGTACATTCCAACTCTTATCTTTAAAAGATTGTAACTAAAATACCAGAGCTTTTGTCCTGGAATATATTTAATTGGAGAACGTGAACGATGACACCCAGCCTGTGAATGTGCTCAATTGGAGAATCTGATTGATGACACACCCAGGGGGGAGGGAGGGAGGAAGGGAAACAGGGTCACAAGGGACTGTAAATTACGTGTGCCAGAGTTGGCTTCATACAGGGTAGGGCCAGTATGTCACTTCTAATGAATCCTTTTGAAGTATTTTTGAAATTTGACTTGAGAATCATGATTTAATCAGGGCGATTGCTGGAATCCTGACATGGATATTGTAAATAGAGAGAGGATAGATCGATGGGTGGATGGATGGATAGATAGATAGATAATAGCAATAGCACATAGATACTTATATACTTCTTCACAGTGCATCTACAGCCCCCTGTAAGTGGTTTGCAGAGTCAGCCTATTGTCCCACCAACAATCTGGATCCTCATTTTACCGATCTCGGAAGGATGGAAGGCTGAGTCAAACTTGAGCCGGTCAGGATTTAACTCTTGGCAGTAGACAGAGTCAGCCTCCATTTTATGACCTTTCTTGCCACAGTTGTTCAGTGAATCACTGTGAAGGTTAAGTTACTGAATCTGGTTTCCCCATCCACTTGGCTTGTCAGAAGATGGCAAAAGGGGATCACGTGATCCCCAGGAGCGATCTTAGGTTATTTTTATCAGTGCTGTTGTAAATTTGAACGGTCACTAAATGAACTGTTGTAAGTTGAGGACTACCTGTAATACATAGGTCACTTGGAAATAGTTTGCTGGTCAATATTGGGAATTCCCACCCCAAAAATATCTAGGATATCTGTGGTATTCAAATGCAATGGGATATTTTAAATAATTGGGAGGTGAATGGTGGAGAGGGGAGCATTTTATAATAAATACCTCTGATATTTAGGAATGTGCCAATATATGCCACATTCCAATGTTTAGAAATATGCCAGTGTGTACAGGTAGTCCTCGATTTACAACAGTTCATTTAGTGACCATCTGAAGTCCCAACAGCACTGAAAAAATGTGACTTATGACCATTTTTCACACAACCATTGTGGCATGCCCCTGTATCGTGATTAAAATTCAAACGTTTTGCATCTGACTCATATTTAGGACGGTTACAGTATCCTGGGGTTACAGTATCACATTGTCCCCTTTTGCGACATTCTGACAAGCCGAATCAAGGTGGAAGCCAGATTCCTTTAATAACCAGGTTACTAACCTAATGGCAGAGATGCACTTAACAACTGTGGCAAAAAAAAGGATTGTAAAATGGGACAAAACTGTCTCACTTAACAAGAGGGCTCGATTGTGAGGATCGCTTACGCTGTATAATCCACTCAAGACTTCTCAAGCCGACTAGAATTCTTAATGGCAACCCTAAAAGAAGCATAGAAATGTTTTATGAGAATCGGCTACATGCAGGTCACACCGACATGTTCACTTGTAATAAATCCTTTGAAGGTTTTGAAGCTTGGCTTGAGGCTCATGGTTTAATTAGGGCAACTGCTGGAATCCTGACACTTAATATCACTCGAAACAATTTAGACTTTGTCCTGTAAGATTGGCGATGTTAAATCTGTTTGTTTTAAGATCAAAATTGATCTTTGGCCAGCGGTAGAGATTCCTGTCGCACTTCTACCCCTCTCTTGTCAATTATCTGATCTACTTTGGGCCAGTGGTCCCCAACCAGTTGGCTGGGGACCACTGGTGGTCTGTGAGAAAATTTTGGTGGTCCGCAGAGAAACGGCACCCCCCAAAGCAATGCTTCTTTCCGTTTCTTTCTTCTTCTGCTTTTGGCTGCACACACGGAAAGCAGCAGAAGTCTTTCATTCTCTCCCCCAGACTCCACCAGAAATGAGTCTTTGGGACCCTGCAAGTCTTCCTGCTCCAAGAGGCTGGGCCGGCAAAGACTCATTTCTGGCAGAGTTTGGGGGAGACAAAGAAAGACTTCTGCTGCTTCTGCTGCTTTCCTTGCATGAAGCCAAAAGTCTCTCTCTCCTCCCCCCCCTCCGAGAACGGAGCTGGAGATGGTATCCTGCGATCCCAAATAAAGAATGATCAATCGATAGGAAAACGGGGTGGGCAATTTTCATGCAGACTTTTTGGGGGATTTTCCCAGGGTCTCTGGTCCGCGGGATTTAAAATTATGAGTATGGTGGTCCCTGAGGACCAAAAGGTTGGCGACCCTTGTTTTGGACAACTCTATGATATCCAGGGGAAAAAATAAATATTTCAATTTCTTTTCTCCATCTTGGTTGTTTTGTAGGTGGGTGCATGTCATCTGCGCCATCGCTGTCCCCGAAGCCCGTTTTGTCAACATCCTCGAGCGCCATCCTGTAGACATCACTGCCATCCTCGAGCAACGGTGGAGACTGGTAAGAGGCCCCCATGCGCATTCTCGAACAAAGGTGGGAAACTGGGAACTCTTTTGGGAAGGGAAACTGAGATTGAGAGTTAGTAGCCTTGGCCAGAAGCAATAGAAGAGAATTTGGGTAGCTCAGGGTTCAGGAGTGGGCTCCCTGGTGGTCTTGGAGATGTTTTATTACCCAACCAGGTAACATCATCAGTGCTAGAAGGGAGCGGGGCTTGTTCTCTGTTTATAGTAGTTCCCCGATTAGCTTCTTGTTTACTATTTGGTTGTTTGTCCGAATTAATAGTTTCCTTGCTGGAAGATTAGAGACCTTCTCTTAGGCTTTTGGAGAGCTTTGCCCTTGTGCCCGCGGGGTCTGGGACCCTGTTGGCGGAGAGGAAACACATTTATTATTCAGACTGGAGCAACAGCAACACACTGATACACAAATGATAAATTGCATTGCGCTGAGCCATCTCCTTTATGGATAACCTGACATTTACAGCCCGCCATGCTTTTCATTACCCAGGCTTGAAACAGCAAATTAAAAAGCCCTTTTTTTAACACGGGGCTGCCTTGTCCTACTTAATGGGCCTTCCGAGAGAAACCCGCAAAGACTTCTGGCAAATGGCTTGGACCCTCTTGGTGTCTCTGCATTGCCGCTTCGTGGCTCAGTAGGGTCCGTAGAGGCAACCGTGCATTTAGGCCGGGGCAGGGATTGTCATCCTAGTGGGCCAACTGCACTCCGGAGCTGCAGCTGCAGAGATGCTGTGAAGCCAGGCTCCCTCATTGTGGGGCGTGGGCTGGATTGAGGGCCAGAGGTCCTATCCAAAGAGAATGAAATTGGTTTGCAGTCCAAATTTGCCCTTCTCTAATTTGTGCATTCCTTCGTGGGGTGAAGAGAGGGAACCCCAGCAGTTGCCTGGTAGGACAGGAGAGTCCTCTTTTTAAAAAAGAAAATGAAACAATTTTCATTTGGTTTGCCCTGTCGGTGTTGGTGCTTTTTTAAAAAAAATTTAAAAAATACTTTATTTAATACAAAAGATTAAAATATACAAATATACAGGTATACAAGAGTAAAAAGTATTTAATCATACAAAAAAAAATCAATAGACATCAGTACAAATCATATCTCTCTCTAATACACTTGATAGTGGTTTAAATAACTCATAACAGATATTGAATGGCAGGTATTCCTTATCCCTTACAAACTAAATACTATTTAATAAATATCAACTAATAAACTATTGTTTTTGTTGGTTTATAAATAAATCCTTCTTGTTTTATAAATAAATCCTTCACAAGGTTTATTCAGTGAGAAAGATAAATAAAGCTAATATTTTATAAATTTGGTGCTTTTTTAATAAGGCTGTTGGGTCACCAGCATAGAAACAGAGAGCCAGCCCCACTCCCTTATAGCCTTGATGATGCTACCTAGTTGGGTCATGGAACATCTACAAGAAAGCATCAGAGGCCACCAGGGATCCTAAAATAAACCTCTCCCCCTCCGCGTCCTCCTCGTCCTCCTCCTCCTCTCCACAAACCCCCACTCCCTTCTAGCACTGATAAGGTTACCTAGTTGGGTCATGAAACGTCTACAAGGAAACAACCAAGCTCGGATAGCACCAAGGATTCTGAAGCCCTCCTCTTCCTCTCCACAAACCCCTTTCCATTCTAGCCCTGATGATGTTGCCTAGTGCGATAATGAAACATCTGCAAGAAAATAACCAATGTCAGAGAGCACCAAGGACTCCACAGTCGTCCTCCTCCTTTTCCTCCTCCTCCTCCACTCCTTCTAACACTGATGACGTTACCTAGTTGGGCAAGGAAATATCTGCAAGAAAAGAGCCAAGCTCAGAGAGCACCCAGGACCCCACAATGAAAATCATCAGCTACAGATGTTCTCTTCTCTTAGCGCTTGGCTTTATCTTTCCATTTCTGTGCTGTGCACTAGAAAACTTGAGCCTTCAGGTCCTTCTCTTCCGCAGTACCTTTAGCTTCCTTCTTGTCGTTGTATCGCCATCCCCTCATTTTAAGTGTTGACCAGAAGGTCAGATGGGAAGTTGTGTCCAGGTAGGAAGCGTATTGGAGGAAGGGAGAGGGAGCTGCAGGCTGAAATCAGGATGCTCCCATTTCGGAGCGAAGGGGAATTCAGGTAAGTGGGCTGCGAAATCCAAAGGGGAGGAAATAGACCAGGTTTGAATTAGTCTCTTGGCAGGAGGGTGGAGTAAACAAACATCCCACAGCAGACAAACCGTGGTGCAGTGACCTGATTAGAGAATGAAACACAAAACAGCCTCAGCTCAGTTCTTCCTGACTGAAGGACGACGGGTTCTTCCATGAAGATGAGCAACAAAAATGATTCGGGGCCTGGAAGCCAAAACATATGAAGAACGATTATAGGAACTGGGTATGTCCAGTCTAAAGAAAAGAAGGACTACATGATAGCAGTGTTCCAGAGGGTCAGTCTAGTTCCCAAAGCACCAGAAAGCAAGACAAGAAAAAATGGATGGGGAACGGATCAAGGAGAGAAGCAACACGGGGCAGAAAACATCCTGCAGTCAAGAAGGTTCCACACCCATTTGCACCACTCAGGTGACCCTGAGCACACAGATAAACCTCCAAGTGGCCTCCACGGCCCTCTCAAAGGATGCAAATGACCAGCTGTCTGCAAGGAATATAAATCCTTGCATTCCCCATCATCCAGTCAGAGCTGAAGAAGCTTCTTGGATGAGAAGGGAAACATCTTCAAAAGAAAAACCAAGAAAGAAAGAAAGTCCAGTTGCCTCTTGAAAAAACACCTGTGGGACTTTGGCAGGATTAAGGACTAAGGAGAGAAAAAGCAAATACAGGTAGTCTTTGACTTATGACCGGTCACTGATTGAATTGCAGCAGCCTTTCCTTGGGGCCACTTAAGGCCTGGATTCAAAGTTCTGACAGATTCCCCCTTTGCCCCCACAGTCACAAGTGCAAAGTTTGGACATGGCAACACAACCATATTGACACCAGTTTGCACCAACCTATGACTTATGAGAGTTTCATAGCTCAGTGACCTCCAGAGGAAACATCGTAAAATCGGGTCAATCCCTTGACAGACCCGTGATGAGTCCATTACGGTCATAAGTCGAGAACTCCCTATAATGAGATCAACAGTCACCTAGGCCTCTTTCATGCATCCTGTTACCAAGCCAGTTGTCTCCTGAGCCTTCTATTTCTCCTGCTTACTTGTCCACCTTGAGACTGTTGTGGTATGTCAGCCGCCAGCCCCTCCAGCAGCCAAATCAGAGGAGGAGGAGGAAGCGTGGGAGTCAGGGTCAGCATCAGGGCAACCTGGGAGCTCTGAGGGGGAAAAGGGAATGGAGGTGGCAGAGAGAGAGGGAGAGAGATGGAGTCTGGACCATCCATCAGCCCTTAGACAAAGAGTCAACAGCCCTCAGGTCTGGAGGTGGCTGATGAGGAAGAGAAGGAACAGCTGTGTCCAGTGTCTAACGTGTGGATGCGCAGAAGGCAGAGGAGAGGAGAGCAGTGGAAATCTATGGGCCGGTCCTTTTACAGAAGAACCTCTGCTGCTAGCAAAACCCCACCCTAGCTCTGGGGAGGAAAGGCAGGGGGAAGAGATGAATAGATGTGGCCAACAACTAACTATTCATCTTCCGGCCAGGCGGACTTGTTAGCCTGCGAGCGAAACTTTTGTACCGGGGCTGCCGGCATTCCTAATAAAGGAATCTTTTGAGTTCGCCTCAGAGGGTTGGTCGTGTTTGGGGAGTTGGGTCAGAACAGACACTTCTCCACGTTCAGTCTCCTCCTCTTCCTCTCAGACTGTGCAGACCTTTGAATAGATCCCCTCTTCCCCTTAAAGTCTTGGCTATAGCTCCTCCTCCCCAACCCCATCCCCAGGCTCCAAAACGGAGTCATCCGTAGAGTTGAGACGTCTCCCTTTGTCACCGCATAATTCCTCCGGCCTTGCTCTGGTGTGCCGCCTCATTTGAAAAGGCTGTTTGTTTGTGTGGCTCCTGATGGGCCTTTTGCAGAGCTCATCTGTAAATTATGGCGGAGGATTTCAGAATAATTAGTTGTCAGCCCCTCCGGTGCATGTGTGAGTTGTAGCACTCATCCAGGCCTTAGACAGCTCTCCTCTTCCTCAGAGCCACAGCGAAGAGGGCTGCTCGGTTCCCTTACCGCTTACGTTGCTGTCGTCTTTGTACATTTTAAGGGTGTTTTTTTAATTGTATTTCCGCTACGATACTGATAGACAGGGCTGGGCTGCTGGGGGTTCACAAGGGTTCGGGAGAGCCCCTAGCTAAGATTCTGTGCAGTTTGGAGACCCCCCAAATCCCACTCCTGGCTGGCCTTACTCACCCACCACTCCTGGCTGGCCTTACTACACCCACCCTCCCCTCCCCTCCCCTCCTACCGGAGTCCCCACACGGCCTGTTTGGGATGCAGGTAAATGCAGGCCCTGGGCGGAGGTTCAGGGAGGGTGAAAAACGGGCCTCCCGAAGTTTAGGAAGGCGGAAATGGGCCTGTTTCAACTTCCAGAGAGCCTCCGGGAGCCCGGGGAGGCTGTTTTTCACCCTCCTGGAGGCTCGAGGACGCCTCCGGAGCCTGGAGAGAGCAAAAACGCCCCCGTGCGGAAGCTGACTAGGCTATGCCACAATGGCCAGGCCCACCCCGCAACTGGCAGAGAACCCCTTGCTAAATGTTTTGAAGCCGCCCCTGCTGATAGACCTTAACTTAACAGATAACAGATATCAGAGTTGGAAGGCACTTTGTAGGGCATCTAGTCAACCCTCTGCCCAAGCAGGAGACCCGACACCATTTCTGACAGATGGCAGCTCGCAGTCCAGTCTCTTCTTGAATGTCTGCAATGAAAAGCTTCAAACTTTCGAGGGCAACTTCCGTTCCATGGGTGGATTGGTTTTCACTGTCAAAGTTTTCTCCTTATTTCCAGGTTGAATCTCTCCTTGTTCAGTTTCCATCCATTATTCCTTGTTTGGCTTGGTGCTTTGGAAAATAGCTTGACCCCTTCTCCTCTCTGGGGCAGCCCCTCAAATATTGTAAGACTGCTATTACGTCTTCCTGGTCCTTCTCTTCCCTAGACTAGCCAGGCCCAGTTCCTCTAACTTACGAACAAATTGAGCCCAAAATTTCTCCTGCAAAGGGAGACAGTTGTTAACGGGAGTTTTGCCTCCATTTTTAAGCACCTTCCTTGCCCCATTTTTAACTGAATCCCCTACAGTTAAGTTAGCAACCGGCTATTCATGATCGGATTGCCCACATTGACTTTGCTTGTCGAAGGTCACAAAAAGGGATCAACGTGACCCTGGACACTACAACCATCATAATACGAATCAGTTGCCGAGTGTGTGGAATAGTTGATCACGTGATCATGGGGGGGGGGGGCGCTGCAATGGTCGTAAAGGTGGGAAACAGTCATAAGTCCCATTTTTCAGTGCCGTTATAACTTTAGTTTACTTCATGAGCTGTTGTAAGTCAGGGACTACCCGTATCACTGATTCAGAGTTTGAGATCCAGAAAGGAACGGTTAGCTGACATAAAAATTTGCTGCGTTGATTAACAGGAGAGGGTGGGTATAGTTGTAGTTATATTTTAGGGTTGAATGTAAACCTGGCTTGGCTGATGTGATTTGGAGCAGCAGTTGATTAAAAAGACAAAAAAAAATATGGCTGAGCTTTGAAGGATACATTGTGAAGGACGGAGCACCAGCAGTTTATTGGTACCAACAAGGTCTTATTATTAAAAGGTCCACACTTGAATCCTGCTGTAATCAAGGCAAGAGAATAACAGAGATAGAAAGGACCTTGGAGGTCTTCTAGTCCAACCCCCTTGCTCAGGCAGGACATCCTATACCCGTGATGGTGAACCTATGGCACGTGTGCCACAAGTGGCATGCAGAGCCATTTATGCCGGCACACAAGCTGCAGGCAAACATACTTCACTGTGTAAGTCCACCTCACAGCTGATTTTCGGCCTCCCAAAGGCTTCAGGAAGGCTTCTGCAGGCTTTTCCGGCCCAAAAGTAGCCCTGTTTCATCACTTCCGGTATTTTTTGGAAAATGACAAAATGGGGCTAGTTTTCAGCCTGCAAAGCTTGCAGAAGTCTTCTTCAAGCCTTTGGGAGGCCGAAAAAGGCCTCAAATTGGCCAAAAATCAGCTGTGAGGCACAGTGCGGGTAAGGAGGTGAGAGGGGGATTGCACACACATGCGTAAGGGGCGTGGGGGGGTTGCATTACCTTCTGGGTGCTGGCACATGACCATGCAAGCGTGCACACAATTTTTGGCACAGGAGCCCCAAAAGGTTAGCCACCATTGTCCTATACCATTTCAGACAAATGGCTGTCCAATTTCTTCTTAAAAACATTCAGTGATGGAGCATCCACAACTTCTGAAGGCAAAGTGTTCCACTGGTTAATTGTTCTCACCATTAGGACGTTTCGTCTTAATTCTGGGTTGCTTCTCTCCTCGATTGCTTCTTCCATCCGTTGCGTCTTTTCCTGCAAATTCTGGCATGATTTGAGATCCGCAGTAACAAACTTTTGAAAGGTCAGTTTTTGTGTACAGAGCTGATTCCCTGAGTGAAACCAGATGAAAGAAAAGCCAAAATGAGAATGGAGTAGATTAAAAAGATGTTGAGACTTTGGAAAAAAAAACAGTGCAGAGAAGAGCAACTAAGCTGATCAAAAGCCTGGAGGCTAAAACATATGAAGAACATTCACAGGAATTGGGTATGGCCAGTCTAGAGAAAAGTAGAATTAGAGGTGACATTGCAGTATTCCGGTATTCGAGGGGCTGCCACAAAGAAGAGGGGGTCAAATTATTCTTCAAAGCACCTGAAGGCAGGACAAGAATCAATAAGGATGGAAATTAATCTAAAGGAGAAAAGCAACTTGGAATTAAGAAGAAACTTCCCAACAGTGAAGACAGTTAACCAGTGGAACAATTTGCCTTCAAAAATCACTAGGCACTATCACTGGAGGTTTTTTAGAAGAGCCTGGACAGTTGCTTGTCTAAAATGGTATAGGATCTCCTGCTTGAGCAGGGGGCTGGACTAGAGGACCTCCAAGGTCCCTTCCAGCACTGCTTCTATTCTATTCTATGCCCTATTGCTTTACTCTATTCCATTCTACTTTACTCTACTCTGTATAATGGTCACGAATGATCCAGTTTGCCTCTGATTAGAGCAATTTTCTCGATGCTTGGCAACTTTAAGCTGTGCAAACTTCAACTCCTGGCTGGGGAATTCATGGAATTGAATTCCGCACAGTTTAAAATTGCCCAGCTTCAGAAACATTCGATTACAGATACCACACTAGTTACCCTTGTGTAAATAATTGTATGAATCTCAGGGATCAATCAGACACCTGACATAAGGTGAAAGTGGGACTATTTGTCTAACCCTTCCCAAATGCAAAGTCTATTCCTTCTTCCTTCAAAAACTCTCCCAGACCAGTGAAATATACAGTGAGAGAAACCTATTCTTAGCTGGGATTTTACTTCCAGTCAATATCTCAGGATATCTGTTGGGGTCAGATAACAGATAATCAGAGTTGGAAGAGACCTTCTAGGTCATCTAGTCCAACCCCCTGCCAAAGCAGGAGATCCTATATCCGTGATGGCAAAGTTATGGCATGTGTGCCACAGGCAAACTTACCTCACTGTGCATGCGCACGCCACAAAGCTGATTTTTTGGCTGGTTTTTGAGGCCTTTTTCGGCCTCCTAGAGGCTTGAAAAAAGCCTCTGCAGGCTTTGCAGGCCGAATAATAGGCCCGTTTTGTCACTTCCAGCAACACCGGAAGTGACAAAACGGGCCTATTATTCGGCCTGCAGAGGCTTTTTTCAAGCCTCTGNGGCCTGCAGAGGCTTTTTTCAAGCCTCTGGGCGGCCAAAAAAGGCCTCAAACCAGCTGAAAATCAGCTGTGAGGTAATCAGCAGGTAAGGGGGCAGCGACGGGGGATTACACGCCCATGTGCAGTGGGCATGGAGAGGACGCGTGCATTGCCTTCTGTTTGCTCGTACATGATTGTGTGTATGCACGCGCACACACAATTTTTGGCACAGGAACCCAAAAAGGTTTGCCACCACTGCCCTACATCATTTCTGACAGATGGGAGTCCAATCTCTTCTTGAAAGTTTCAAGTGATGGTTCATTCATTGTTAATTTTTCATAGTTGGGGAAAAAAATCAAACCTTACCTGGAGGCCTTTGCATTAGATAGGTTGGTAGAGAGAGGAAAAAGTTTCAGGGTAATAATAAATAAAATCCAACAGATTTTATCTTTTAGAAGATCATAGTTGTAGTCCGGCCAAATTCTGTCTACAGATAATCCTTAACTTACAACAGTTCATTTAGTGATCGTTCAAAGTTACAGCAGCACTGAAAAAAAGTGACTTAGGACCGTTTTTCTCACTTATGCCCATTGCCTGGAACAGAAGTTGCCCTCAGAAATTGTGGGAGCACCATCACTGGAGGCTTTCAAGAAGAGACTGGACTGCCATTTGTCAGAAATGGAGTAGGGTCTCCCGCTTGGGCGGTGGGTTGGACTAGATGACCTACAAGGTCTCATCCAACTCTGATTATCTGTTAAATCTGCAACATCCTCATGGCCACATGATAATTCAGAGGCTTGGCAACAGATTCATATTTATGATGGTTGCAGTGTCCCAGGGTCACATGTTTCCCTTTTGGGACCTTCTGACAAGCAAAATGAATGGGGAATTCATTTAACAACTGTGTTACTAACTTAACAATTGCAGCGATCCACTCAACAACAGTGGCAAACAAGGTGATAAATTGGGTCAAAAATGGGACAAAATTCATTTCGCAAATGCCTCACTTAGCAACATTTGGAGCGCAAATTTGGTCGTAAGTCCAGGACTACCTGAATGAGGTGTAAAGCAAATCAAGATCCAGACTGAAGTTGATCTGACTGTGTAGGCTCTGGGGGTTTGTTCCTGACACCTTCAATCCTTGTGGGGGAAAAGTTGTATGCAAGTTTTAAGGACTTAAAAGATTTTAATTTTTTAATTTGGAATCAGCAACCAAAAGGTTGATTTTGAAAAAGTCATAAACAGAGGAAGGGGTCGGATAGAGTTGAAATAAGACTTTGAAATTAATTACAGGAGCCCTTCCCCCTGGGTTGCCTTGGATTTTATTTTTTTTTAAATAAGAATTTAAAATTAATTATAAAAAATCTTCCCATGGGAAGATGCTGTTGATTAGAGAAAAACATGATAAAAGGGGATTCTGAAGGTTAGATTCTAGTGGGAACCAGAAAGAACTGAAGATTATAATTAAAGGAGAAGAGACCCATTAATACAGAATGCAACACAATATTCTTAAGTGTGGAAGACTTTAAGAATATTTGAGGACAATACATGGAGAGGCTTCTCTGAAATATTCTCTTCCTATAAAAATGAAACTTAAAGATAAGAAAAGAAGATCTCAGCAGACTGAGGCTGATTTGAATGTGGATATAAAAATAACAGGCTACAAAAATGATATTGGGACAAGATGATACTCTGAATTTATAAACAAGACCAGCTGATGTCTTAATAATTAAAAGGAGTATTCAGATAACAAAGCAGAAGGGTGACTTGAATTGCCTTGTCTGTTTTGGATTCACAAATGGAGACCTGTTAAAATATTTTGAGAATAGAAAAGCAAATCAAATGCTGGGATATTATTTAAAGGAGTTAAAAACCAAGATCGTTAAAAGCAAAATATTATAAAGCAGGATTATTTGATCAAGGCTAAAATATGTTTTTGTCCTGATCACACATAATGGACCTTTGCTAACTAGGACTGAATGATTAAAGATTGGTTTATAGAGAAAAGCTGAAATATGGGAAGAAGGGAGTTTTTCTTTTTTCTTTTTAATTGCTTTTTTTTTTTTGAGGAAGTGCTAAATGGTGATGTTAAAAAACATACAAAATTTATTTATTTGATTAAGATGAAAATACATGCTTTCATTTCTCTTAACTCTTGATGTATATTTGATGGTTAGGATTGAAGGACAATTTTAAGAATAGTTTATTGATAAAAGAAGGGATATGGAAA
>BHFT01034974.1:0-25741 GCA_004320025.1 Laticauda laticaudata | reverse complement strand
AAAAGAGAGAAGATAAAAGGAATCTGATTACCCTATTGCACGCATTAGTTTATTGGAGGTAAAATGAGGCAGAGCCATCATTTCTAAATATATCACACTGATACGAGTGTCAAATATTTATTTTATATAATAGTGTAGGAGGCCACATATCCAAGGGAGTGTTATGTGTTCAATTGTTATACTTCACTAACTTACGTGATGAAAGAGCGGCTCGAGTCACTGTGGTCAGTGAATGGAGGGCCACACCTAGCCACAGAGCCCTACTCGGACCAAAGTCATTCACTTGGGTCTTTTGTCGGAGTAAGATTGACCTGACTGCGTTCAGATTAGTGTCACATATTCACATTACTAAATGTTCCTAGTTTCTTCTTCTGCGTCAAGGTCATAACGCTAGAGCTTTGTTGAGATCAATAGGTGCATGTACAATACTAAGCAACTAAACCACTCATAGCGGGACGAGTGCCTACATCTTGGAACGAGAATTGATCATCGGATCTCGTGGGTCCCCCTTTTGCCTTGTGTTTTTTGTGTACACAATGTGGTCTTTAATTTAATACATATTAATTATTGAGTAGATCAGAAGAGGGCCACGAGAGAGAGAGAGAGTTACCACCCCTGGAACACCATAAAGATGAAGAAAAGAGCCCAACAGAGTAAAATACTATAGTTTGATTGCTCTGAAAAGGCAAGGAGAAAACCTAGAACTTAAATGCACAGGAGCAATAGTATATGGTATGTCTAAATAATAATATGTAGAAAGTTTAGTATTTGTCGTTACATGACAAGACAATGACAATACAAAGATCTATTATTAAATGTTATTTGATAATAATGCCCTACGTCTTATGTAGATTCCTTGGGGCTGTGATATAAACTTGGGTACTGAAATTAGGACCCTAGGTCATGCTTATTGGGCCTTTTGCCCTGATCATACAGTTCCTGAAATAAAGGATTATAATGGCGCACAAATAGATTAAGTGCCCATAAGCTTCACAGCTGACGCACACTACTTGAGCTCTTATATATTCAAATAGTCATCAGTTAAGTTCTGGTCAATAGTTCATTGCTCATTTAAAATACCCCATCACAGGTGTCTACACATCTGTACGCGCGATTTTGTTAGAAGTCATCGTTTTCTTGTGCACTCTCTGTAGGAACTACTTCCATATTTCTTTCTGTTTCTCACCACAACATACCTGAATGAAGTTTTATGTATATCAAAAAATATGTGAAACGTGTTACACCCTTAAGCTAGTTTGTTTATGTAACCCCTATTAGTATTCATTTTATATTCATTCTCTATGGCACTTATCGTATTCATAAACACGACCCAATGGTATTTACATTGTCAGCAAGAATATTGCACACCATAATCAGATGCAAAGGGACATCTCAGAATGTTCATATGATTTGAAGTTTGGACTTCAGGATTTTTTGTTTTCGTCCCTCCCACAAGTATTAATTTAAGATTCTCCATAGCAACTACTCATACCTCGTTTACCTATGTGTTTGGTAAACGACATATATCTGTTGTACTGGGAATATTCTTATCACTGATTGAAGCCAAGTGCCGACTTAGTGAATACCAATATTCTCAGCTCTCGCTCTAGCACTCACTCAATTTTTGCTTTTTGGTAGGCTTCATGCCTCAATATTGAGGACAGATGGTTCTGCCGGCCTTGGCTATATGTAAACAACCTATAGTTTTACATTATCGTGACGCCTAGTATCGCATTAAGACATCAAGGTAGCTAATGACAATGAATGGTAGTGAGTTTGACCATGTATTCTACTTATCAATTGCCACAGTATCCATTGCAGGTCATGTTTTGTATATGAAATTTGCGACCTTCTTTGCGTGCTACCCCTACAAGCAAAGGATATTGTCAGAGCTATGGCGCCGATATAATGTTTTTAAATCAGCAGTACACACGTCATGGTTCATTTAGAGCTTCTGTATAATAAGTTTATTAACTCCTCCAACAAACTGTCATTTAATGAGCTCCTATGAAAGCGCTTGGCCTTGTTTAATAACAGCATAAATTGGGCCCTTGTCCTGGGTCACATACCTTAGTTCCCATGATTTATAAAATTATTTGAGCTTGAAATAGCCATAGCCGTGAAAATTGATATGATAATGGGCTATTGATTTTGGAATTGATGACCGTTGTTCACTATTAAACATGGAAAAGATTATCCACAGACCGCAAGTTATGCGTGAGAGTGTATAAACCTCCATATGTGGCTTGTTAAAAAAAGCCTGTATTTTTTCCCTTTTTATTTCTCCTCTATTCGGCAGAAAGAATGGTGTATACGTATGACTTTGAATTCCCAGAAAACATGCCGTGAGCGTTTCCATGTAAGCCCCACCATTAAGAAATCCAATTTCCTATTGGAAAGACTAGAACATGTTTTTCTTGAAACATACGGCTTTTACATTAGCAGAAATCCCTCGCAAGCCCTGATTGTGCTTTACTCCCCTCTGTGAATCAAGGAGCACCTTATTGATTTCAGTGCTTCCAAAGAAATTATCCTTGTTTGCCAGGATTTAACGAAACATCTTTCAGCCCCACTTTGTTCCAGGTAACCATTTTTTTGACTATTTTCCGTCAAGGTCCCCTCCCATTAAATCTCAAAGTATTAAAGACCAGGATTTCCAGAGGGTGGGATTTCAGCCAGTTTTTTGCACCGTTTTCGGGAAAACCGGTTAACTTTTTGCCCCAGTTTGAAACCAGTTTTAATTTCCACCTCCTGCTGGCCCCTTCCCTACCCTGTGCCCCCCTCGCCTGGTTTCCCCCCGCTGTGCACCCCGTTTTTGGCTTCCAGGGTGGGTACAGGAAGCCTTCCAGGCCAAAAATGGGAGCATAAGAGAAGCGTGTGTAAGCCTCCCCAGCACTCTGTTTTTGGGCTTCCCAAGGGTGGTTGCAGGAGGCCTTCCAGGCCCCAAACCCTGCCCCTTCCTTAGGGTGAGTTGGATGGGGGGGAGTTTTGCCATGAATCATTATTGCGGGGGTTGAGTTTGGAGAAAGCATGGGTTTCTACACTAGAATTTAGGAATTTTCCCCGTTGTCCTTTTTTTAATTTAAGAGCTTGTGCAATTGATAAATCAGTTATGGTCTCATGAACCAAATAGTGATTTAAAGCAATATGAAACCATTACTGGACTTTTGTGAGAACTGAAATTTAAAGTTGATCTGAGGGGGTTTATGGAAATAAATGGAGACAAATTTTAATCTTAATTTTGATTTTTAACTTTATATCTGATTAAAATGGAGATAGAGACAGTTGGAAGTCCATTTTTTCAGTTTTTCCCTTCCTTTTTCCTTTCTTTTCTTTCTTAAACCACTTTTCAAACTCTTTTTCTTTCCTAAGCCCTTTTCTTTCTCTTTATCAAGAGTCTATAATTATGTTTCTATTTTGACATGTGAGGCTTTGGTATTTGTCTGACATGTTGAGTGAAAGTGGATTTGAAAATATTTCATCTAGTCGTGTGACCTTCCTGGCTCGGCATATTATTATAAATTCTAAATTATCATGATCCTCTATATGTTTAACATAGTAGAATAACATAATCAAAGACCTAACTAGTAATTGGTAATATTCTAAGCTGGCACCCAACAATATCAATTGACACTTAAAACACTACGGTCTACTAAGCTCTACTCTAACCCCACCATTCAAAGTGTTTTATCATTGAGTAACTAGAACTGTAATCAGTATTATATATTATGTGTTATTTTCTCAAGTGGATTGAAACTGTGTGTATTTTCCTTTGGGTGTGTATTTTGTCCAATTGAGGCTTGACTTGCATTTTTATCTTTGGCAGAAATGTTTCATTACAGATAACTAGGTAACCACTTCGGGTGTCATAAGATAAAACTAGAAAGGAAAGTGGTTTTGCTCTTATTTCAATATAACTAGTGGCAGTAAACTCAAATTGATTAGTTCAGGTGTTGAGTAGACAGTACATGATGATATGGCCTGTATCAACAAACTAATGGTCTTTATGTAAATTGATAGAAAAAGCTAAAGAAACAACAGGAAGACATGGGTAAGGAAAGGAGTTCGAAGCATGTTTGGTGCGCTTAATTCATGGCCTATCAGGCCCTCTTAGGAAGGGGGTGAGGTCAATCCGTAGAACAGTCTAAGGTTAAAAGTTTTGGGGTTTGGGGAAGAAACCACAGAGTCAGGTAGAGTTATTCCAGGACATTGACCATCTGTTGCTGAAATTGTATTTTCTGCATCAAAGTTTGGTGTGGTTAACTTGAGTTTGTATCTATTGAGTGTTCTTGTATTGTTATGAGTGAAGCTGAAGTATTCATGTTGCAGGTGGACATTGCAATGTATGATTTTATGTTCTATATTTAGATTGGAACGCGGAGGCGCGTACTATTAGATTTTCTAGGTCTAGAGTTTCAAGTCTGGTGGCATAAGGCATTCTGCAATGGAGCAGAGGAGTGGAGAACTCTTCTTGTGAAATATTTCTGGACTTTTTCATTGCTGGTTAATCAGATACATGATATGGGTTCCAGACTGATGAGTGTATTCAAGTATAGGTTCTAAGCAAATGAACCTAGAGTATGCTCTAGTTAATAGTGTAATAATTACTAGAGAAAGAAACGCTGCAGGATTAGATTAACAACTCTTAATGCCTTTTTGGCTATTGTGGTTCAGTGGGGCTCTAGCACTTAGATCATTTGAAATGAGTATCCAAGGTCCTTGACAAAGTTTGAATCATCAAACAAGGTCTTCAACTATTTAGCTTTGTTTATTTTATTTTTTGATTTTTTTTTCTGCCAATATGTATAAGACAGACGCATTTATTTGTTGAGATTTGAGTTGCCATTTTGAATTCTGGAATACCTAGTCAAATTCTTTTTGGAGGGTAGTTAAGTGTTGTCTGTGGTGTTGAATAGCTTTACATCATCAGCGAAGAGAACGCAGTTGCTCTTAATATGATCACAGAGGTCATTTATGTCGAGTATGAAGAGAGTTGATCCTAAAACACTGCCTTGGGGGACACCACTGTTGACAGGTACAGAATTTGATTGGACACTTCCAATTTTGACCATTTGTTGTCTGTTTGACAGGAATACTTCCATCCAGTCATATAGGTGTCCAGAAGATACCATAAGATTTTATTTGCAGTAGTAGTTTGTCGTGTACCACTGAATCAAAGGCTTTACAGAAGTCTATATAGATATTTGGTCTTGCTGACAGCTTGTGCAGGGAGAAACGAACTGAGTTCTGGCAGTAATCTAAATTTTAACAAACTACCAGTTCTCCTAAGGTCTGGCTTCATATGTGCAAGTACTAACCTTGTCCAGGCAAAGCAGGGTTGAGTTTTTCAGTCTTTGTCTTGTCCTTGGAAAGCTGAATCGCTGGTAGAGCAACAATCTAAGAATGTAAAACTACCCTCTGCAACCTGCACAGGCTATAATTCCGTTCAAATTTTTTTGTTGGATTGTTATAAAACCTTAGAAAAACACAGGACAACCAATAAAACACCGTAACAAAGGAGAAAATTTTAAAATCCAGATCACTCTCAAGACAATTAGTTAATTGAACTAAAATTAGTATTTTGGAAGGAAATACTAGGGCCTAAGCAAATCTTTTTCTGCAGTTTCAATTCTGAAATGTTATTCCTGATGATTTAAGAATGTTTTTAGAAGGCAAAGAACATAATAAAAGAGAAAGCAGTTTTTCAGACATCCTTCTCTCAAATGTATCAGAGTTTGAAAGAGTTCACTAATAATCTAACGCAGCATGGGAATATCTGGGAACTGCACCTGTTTTAATGGAGGCACCATGTATTTGCTGCACATGATCTCATGTTATATCTTTCTGGCCAACTTTCTGAGTCTTCTTCAAAGTGCACCCTATGTAGAGATCATTGCAGTAATACAGTTCTGATACAACCAAGGTAGGTGTTACAAAGGTTAAATCCATGTTGCTTGAAAAAGGCTGATGGCATAGTAATCTTAGCTAGGCAATGCTCTGTCCTTTATAAGCTGCTTTTTTGGTGTTCAAGTCTAACATACTGTAGTATAACAAGTAATGGCATTTCAAGTCAAGCAATAAGTAGTTATGATGCTTCCAAACATAGATTATCATACCCTTCTGGAGATTGTTATCTGATATGTGCAAGATTTCTTTCATAGATTATATTTTTTAGTTTCTTATTTGTGCTCTCTATTCTGGAGAAGGGAAATAGGCTGTCTTGTGTATTGAGTTTCTTGCACATACAAGAGTTTCCATAATTATTGAAAGCCATTATATTCCCTCTGATCTAAAGCAATTTTTTAGAAGTATTTGAGGGGAGTTGGCTTCAGGAGCAAAGGAAGAACAATATATGGTTGGAGACTATTCTGCTTGCAGAAGAAAGAATACAGTCAGGTACTATAGAGGCTTAAAAGTCCTGGAAGTACAGTACTTTTTAACAGGGCTTCCTGGTTCCATGTTTTTTTTCTTGTCTAGGATAAGTTTTGATGTTCTGTTGGACAGGCTAAATTGAAATAATAAAGTAGGCTTTGACTCTTATCAACACTCTACTAAGATCACCTATCTACATTCTGAAATACTGGAAATCTATGATATAAATTATTAAAACTCAGAATGTTTTGAGAATGTGTTCACCTGTCCATGTAGCAATATGCTGTGGAAGACTTTTGCATGAAGTATCATGTTACATTTCATCTGAAAACGGATGTAAAAATCTGACTTTAAAAAAATTATTTGATAGATTCTACTTTTAATACATACATGCAACCATAAGTCTTATAATTAATGCCAGAAAACAAATATTTCTAGAATGAATGCAGTATTAGAATTTGCTTCCAATTTCTTTGGAGTTTTCTTTTCCAGTGAAACAAATTTCTATTCTGATTCATTATCAGAATACTTAGAATTTTTTTCTTTATAAATTTATCTTGCTAATTTTTTCCAATTTATATTCTACAGAATTTCCCAAATTTTTCTGGGTCCAGCACCCATATTCACAATATTTTTTTCACACATCCCCAGTAGTTCCCAAACTGTATGGTGCAGAGAACTCATTGATTCAGGTACTCCTCATCTTACTACCAGTTTCTTAATGAAGTTATGATGGAGATGGACACACTCCTACCTATGGTCATACAATCTCATTTTGAGCAACTTGCTCATCTGTACAGCAAGTTGCAGCATCCTGCTGTCACCTGTCAAGGATTTATGATTTTTTTTTGCACTTTTTGGCAAAAAATGCCCATTGGAGAAAATGGATTTGCTTAATGACCAGTGCCTTTTCTTAACTGTCATAAAAAACAGTTATCACTTCAAATCCGCTCATATGTTTCTTTAGCTTATGACCAAACTATTTATTGTTGTAACTTCAGACTTACATATGGTTGTTAAGTCAAGAACTACTTGTAATTCCCATTGGTTAAGTACCAAAATTATTCTGCTGTATGCTTCTGAGTTTGCTGGGCATCCCAGGGCACCACAATGCATAGTTTGAGAATTGTGAATGTACTGTGAAAACAATATTCTTTGTAAATGTCAAAACACACCTTTCATCATCCCCAAAACTATTACCAACTTATCCTGAAGTTTAGATGAAACCATTTATTTTTGCTGTTTATAAGATGTCAGATTAGTGTTAATTTTTTCCTGCTCTCAGAACAAACTGAAAGTGTGTGAAAGTCAGATGCGTAACAGCATAAGAATCTTTTCTGCTTGTTCAGGTTTAATGTTTAGATGAGTTCTTTTAAAACAAGAATTATTATAAACATTTCAGTAATCAAAATTATCCAATGATGTTCTTACCTACATGTTGCTTTTCATCTGAATGTTTCTCTGGGGTAAGAAAACAAAGCTGAAGTTGCAAATATTTTATGAAGTCATAACTTTTTTATCAATTTTATTTTATATCAATTTATTTATATCAATTTATTTAACAAGCAACATCACATTTTGAAATCTGAAAACCTGGCTGCATTCCTTTCCAACATCCCCTCATTTTTCTTTCTAAATCACAGTGTTTATCAGGCACAATTTTAATAGATTTGTGCAATTAGTGAGGCACAAACTGCCTGCATCCTAATTTCAAAGTATTATATTTCAGCAATCAACAGTGAAACTAAGAATTTTTGTGTACCTGTGCACATAACCCACATTACTGAGCATTATCTGTAGTACAATGGATTGGTTTAGAGAAGTTCTCTCTATTCAGCTTTGCATGCTTACTTGAAACCAAGCTGTGTGGTAATGGTTAACAGGGACGTTAGCATAATCATTCTGCAAGCCTGTAGATGAGGGAGGTGATTATCACTAGGAACAGATGGGCAGAGTTCGAAGCATTGCCAGATCCTGCACCAGCTACGTTTTACTGTAGGTTTTGCTCTAGCATTGCTTTCTTTTAAAACAAAATTTTGGTGTTATTCCTATGATGCTTTAAAAGCTGCTTGAATTAAAGGTTTTTGATTGATGAGTCTGCTGGCTAAGCTTACAAATGTAGACATGGTGTGTTTGCATGCTGTCACTCATCTATCTGAACGGATGGAGCAGATGTCATATCATGTAGTACCTCCCTGAAACCTATGGAACGCTTCCTCTTGTAAGCAGGGTGCTGCTGTTCTCTGCCTTTTCCTATAGCTTCTTGTGGATTTTATTGTGTCTGGAACCAGAAATGATATTCTCTGAGATGAGCACACTTTCTGGGTCTCCTAAGTTGCATCCTCCTAATGGAACTCGGTTTTATACTTTCCAGGTAAGTAGTAACATTTTATTACTAACATTGGGAAGTTAACTGCTACTAAAAAGTTCAGAAGAGTGTGTAAATTAAATCAGATCTTTTAAAAGACTCAGCAACAAATGCTGAAAAATCAGATTCAATTTGCAGGATGCATTGAACCACGTGGTGTTACCGATATTGTTTGGTGTTCCTGTTTTTGGAAAAATTGCATTTTTTATGGTGAGTGGTAAGAATATTTAGGAAATAGGAATATTGTTCTAATAAAGCAAGCTACCTTCATTGAAAGTGTTCATATTACGTACTAAGAAAAGAAAGTAAGATTGTTGCAATCTTTACTCCCCTCATTTCTCAGTTAATTATGCCTGAATTTTTATTTGGAGGGATTTGGAAGGCAGGAGCAAATCTGCAAAAGTATAATATGCATCCCTACTTCCACCCATGAAGATCTTGCTTTCTAACCTAAGGCTAAGTTCAGCTAAAATTAAGGTGCTTCTATGCTATAGGAAGGAAAACATTTTTTTTTTGTATTTTCTTGCTGAGATGCCAATGTCTCATTTTCTCAACTCTTCCATTGTCTGAATAAAGACGTTAATGATTGGTTTAAGAGAAATATGTGATTTTGCTTCAGTGCACACATACCACAAACCACACATACACACACAGATGCATAAACGCCAGTTTTTCCCCAGTTTCTTGATTATCCAGCAGGAAATAACCACGAGTAAACTCTGCAGCTATCTATCCCTGCACACAATCTACTTTTATCTTTACTTAAAATAACGATACCCTTTTAATTTCATCACTTTAATATGTTTGGCACAAAAATAAACCTTCCTGTGTTTCTTTTTGTAATCTATTTCTCTTGTGGCAGTTACAAAGTAATGATCCACAACATGTCTGTTAGAATATATATTATATATTCATAGTATATATTCTATAGAATATATAGAACTACTATACTATATATATAGAACTACTATACTATACATAGTATATATTCATAGAATATATTCTATGAATAAATGAATATATCATCCCAAATAAAAATATTTTTAAAAAACCAAATAGGTTATACAAAACCTATGAATAATCCACCAAATGATTCTTCTATTGGTTTCAGGTCATATTTTCCCCCTCATTAGGATTCTATTTTTAATCCTGCCATCCTGTCCCTTTCTACGAATAGCTGCAGGCTGTGCTGAATCAATGTGTTATCTTTTTCACAGTAATATTTTGCTGATACTGGCAGTGATTCAGAGACATGAATATTCCAGGACTGGTTATTTACAGCTTGTTTCTTCTTACCTGTGCAGGAACAGGATGAAGCTATTCTTGCAGTCTTCCAATTAGATTCCCAAACATTTCCATGCACAATATGTTCTCTATCTAATATACTTACTTCTTTCCAACCCCCAAAATATCTGCATTCCAAATATGTCCTTAACAAATACATCAAAGGAAGCATTTGTCTTCTGGTGGTTTATATGTACTATTAAACCTTTTTGCAGTTTGTTTGGGGTTTTTAGTGTGTGATGTAAAATCAATCACCATGACTTGTGGTTTTAGAATATAGCAGAGGGTAAATACCCAGTCAATCCTAACATAGATAACCAAACATGGTTGAATGTGTGTTACTACAAGACCCAAATTATCTCCTTTTATGAGGATTTTCTTCTTGGAAGAGAATAGAATTGTGGGACATGAAAGCAGAATTAATTTTTCAGATGTAAAACTTAAGTCTAATTTGGAAAATTTGGCACATTCCCCAGTATTTAATTATAAATTTATCCTGACATACCTAATTCTCATTTCTTTTTTTTTTAAACAAATTTTATTCAGTTTTTCACATTAAAAACAAAAATCTCTTTTTAGTGGACAACATATTTCCAGGTCATCACTTTTACATACAAATATGACAGCAATTATTACATTATATATGCATACTTCATTCTATTTCAAAGTAAAATTTTCCATTCCAAATTTTCAGTAAGGAGAGAAAATAAACACATAATTCTAGCCTCTTTCATTAATCTCAATCGAAACATCTTTTTGTTTCATTTCATTTATTTAAATATAATCCTTTAAATATTTATTTTAAAAATAAAGATAAACAATATGTGTTTGCCTATAATAATAATAATATAATGGTTACTAATGTCTCTCCTTGCTTTTTAATAGTTTTATATTAACTTATTAATTTAGTTGGTTCTTTAGACTGTCATATTCCCTTTCCATTACACATTCTTTTCATAAATTCTAAAATTAATTACAAATTTTAACACTAAGAGAAAACAAAACAAGTATAGGTTTCCCCCTTTTACTGCTTTGAGTGTGACACCTCAATGATTAAAATATATCTTTATTCCCTCATCTTGATCCAATAAACCATTATTTTAAGAAGTTACAATAATAATAATACATCTTTTCATTTGCGATTCTGCAGCATATTCCCCCCTTAATTTTTAAATAGAGTTATCAGTATCTATATTACCCTATTTTCTAAATATTTTAATTTGCATAAATATCTTATTAACCTTGTCACCCTGCAGAATCCCCTTTTTAATTCATCAACCTATCTCTGAAAAACCAATTTCTTTTTCAACATTTTACTATTTCCGTATTTCTTTATTTCATGCACCCTGTTTTCTTACTGCTTCTTCCTCCCTTCTTTTCCCCATATCTTTTCTCATTCCAGTTTATATCCCTCTCTTTCTTACATCCTTTCCCCTTTTCTGCTGGGTCTTTTGCCTTTCCTGAAGTTCAGAGGTATTCCCCCTTTTGATTGCTTCTTAAATTTCAACTTTTTAATCTTCCTTCTTCCTCACTTCCTTGTAGTGTTTCTTTCGTTACTTGTCTATTTAAAATGGCTTCTTGAATCGACTCCTCCTCCTCTGAAGCTCTTTTTTTTTGTTCTTCAATCGCCATTTCCATTTTTTCTAATACAGAGCAAAGTGATTTGCCTCTTTCCCGTAGTAATTCTCTCATATTTTTTAAGTTTCATTTTTAAATCCTGAAGAGATATCATCATTACACACTCTTATATTTTAAATCATTAAAGTCCACACACACACACACTAAAAACTTTTACTTTTCCTTCTTCTTTCAATTTTCTAAAGTTCTCAATTATTTCAGCCGAGGGTCTACACCAAAAACATCAATCAATCCCACAGTTCAGTCTTCCTTGCTTTTTTTCTTTATTCTGGATCTGCTTTCACTTTCTAAATTCTTACTTTTTTTCAATATTTCTTTATGTTATATCCACACAAGTTCATTCAGAAACAGGATTTGTGTTTTGTCTTGAGCTCAAGTTTTTGTCACAAAGGTGGCACTCTCCATATATAAAGTCTTCATCTTCTTTTCCCTTATTTTTTTTATTTAGGTTTTTCGAACCTCAATAATCCAGCACAGTCCAGTCTCCAATTTGTAAACTTTATTATATTATTTTTGATAATCTTAAGTCCAGCTTTTTTTATGCCTGTTTATTACCAAAATATTTTATAGTCCCAATATTAAATCTTTAGTTCTGGCTTCTTCCTTTCCCAGTTCAAAGCCCTGCTTAGCTGCAAAAATGTTTTCTTATTTTTTTCCCTGTCCTTTTTAATTTCGCCGCTCACTTTTCTTTTCTTAAAAATTCCATGTACCTTGCCTCTCTTATGCAGTCATTACTCAAAAACAAACCACATAGTATATCTTTTTATCAGATACATACATCTTAAAAAACCCCTGTCACACAGCACCAACGGATGAAAAGAGGATGTAAAATGGAGCACAAACGTGATGCTTCCATTCTTAACACTGCGTCCATTTTCATACTCTCTATCCGTCCAGCATCTGTCTACTGACATTTCATCCGCTCAAAAGTTTTGAGCTGCACAAAACTTTTTGAGCAGAAAATGTATCCAACGCGTCCGTTCTACATCCGCAACGCATATGGGGAACATCCGTTAGATGTCCGTCATCATCCTTACGCGTCTGCTAATACGCTAGACATCCGCTGCGCATTCACGAACTTACATCGCTCTCAGCAGAAAACGGAAACAGGGAGGAAGCAAAACGGACGTGGAATGGACACAAAGTGTTAGTAGCACGACGTAAGAAAGGATGAAAAACGGATGCAGCTCGCTATACAAAGAAATTAAAATGGAAAAAACGTTCGTATAGGGACGTACTCTCGGATATTAGGATGTCTGCAGGATGCCTAGAGGATGCAAAAGGAACCGAACAGAAAACCTATATTTCCTATAAAAAAGGAGAGGAAAATCACCTGGATCTCACTTTCAGTCCAGCAGCCCTCTGTGCAGACCTCTTCAGCCTTCATCTTGCTCTTGCTCTTCCACAGCATCCAGTCATCTCCACCATGGATCGTCACACACTCCTTTTGGTAGCCACCATCATTCTACAACAGTGCAAAGCCATTCTAAAGGCTCTTTCACCTTTTCTATGAGAAGAAAAGGAGGCCATCCAAGAAGTGTCTGGGTCCGAAGATAGATCATGAGAAGAGCCGAGTACGGACTGTAAAAAAAGCTGATGGGGACTGAGAACGAAGACCCTCGTGCATTCCAGAACTTCTGAGGATGCTGCCAGCCATGTTTGACGAAGTGTGGGAGCGGCTGAGACCCAGGTTGACCAAGCAGAGCACCAACTTCCAGCCCAGCCTGGACCCTGGACTCAAGGTGGCACTGTGCCACCTGGCCTCAGGGACCATGTACATGAGCATGCAGTACGCCTGGAGGTTGCGACACAACATCATCAGCATTGTGGTCAGAGAAGTGTGCAGGCCATCATCGAAAGAATACCTGGAGGACTCCTCCAGTGGGCCTCCACTGACAGAGGGTGAAGAAAAGTTGCAGAGCAAGTGGTATCCACAAGTGGAACTTCCGCCCACCCGTTGGAGCCATAGATGGAAGCACTGGCCTGCCAAAGCTCCAGCCAAGTCAGAGGTCCACTTTATCACAACTACAAGGGCTTCTTTCAGCATCATCCTCTTCGCCATGGTCAGATGCTGACTACAAGTTCATCTACATCGATGTTCAGGCAATGGTCATCTTCAGAATGGCCCCAGGTTACAACGCCAGTCAACCTCAAGCGAGGGGCTGGAACGCAACCTCATCAGTGGCTTCCCAAGATCCATACCCCCTGCCCAATAGACACACAAGAATGTCCCTAATTTCATCGTGGGGATGATGCCTTTTCTCCCTCAAACCTACCTCATGAAGCCCTACACTTCCAGATGCCTCACCCGTGAAGAGAGGATCTTCAACAAGCTGACGGCCAGGGCACCGTGCCCTTATCCATGCTCTCGCACCCCTTACGCGTGCGGGTGTGAGAATCCTTTGATCCTGGCCAACAGGTTCCAGGTACTTCTCACCACCATGCAGCATCCAGCAACAGACCGTGAGGAACACGTGGCAAGCTTGTGCATCCTGCACAATCTCATGTGCACCCGCTACCCAGTGTTTGCGAAACAGGCTTGTGGACCCTTCAACAACAATGGGACACGGAGCCTTGCGTGAATGCAGGCAAGAGAGAACCTGATAACACTGTGGATGCTGCAATGCCCCAACAGAGCTGTCACGTTGAAGGGAAGGATAGCACAATCCTCCCAACCAACACGTGCAACTCCCAGCTGGAGCAGTGGAGTGGGCAAGACAGGATGTAATTGCTTAGATAGCTCTCCTTCCAGCCTGTCTCATCACACTGATTGAGATTGTGCACATGTATGTTGAGTGGCCCCTACAATGAACAGGCATTTATAAAGATTGTGTTTTTTGGAAATGTGTGGATAAATGATTAAATTGTATTGATAATAAAGCGGCCACTAGTGTGGCACCTGGGAGGTGGACCATACAGTCCCTATGCTTGCACTGGAGTTTATCTATCCCATCAAGCTGATTACCAATCCCATCAAAGGTATCCCTGCCCATCCCACAGTTATTCCTATGCCCATCCACAGCTTATTACCCACCCCACAGAGTATCCCTGCCCATCGCCCTGCTATCCTTACCGCTCCCACAGCGATGCAAAAGCTTAAACCATTTCTAAAAAGTTTCCACCAAGTGCTTTATGTCAAAAGAACTGAAGCAAGTTCAGTGAAGCAAGATAATCTTATTAATAACACAAATTGTAAAAGAAAAGACCCAAGTAAGTGTCCCAAGCAAAGATAAAGTCAACAGGTAGCAACCCAGTCTTCTGGCCATCTTCTCAGTCACTCTAGGCTGCTCCATAGTCTCAGGGTGAAGGTACCCAGGTGCTGTGGAGGGTGGCTGCTGCGGCAGTGCTTGGTTTTCTTTGGGGAGGTGCCATTGGGGGCCGGTCCCGAGAGACAACAGGGGATGGTGTGTGGAAGCTCTCAGACAGGCTGCCTCAGTCCTGTATGATTGAGCCAGCCCCTTCCTCCAGGAATGTGGGAATGTCAAGTCCCAAGACCGATGACAGATGTTTCTGAGGCCGGGCTTGCTGTGGGGAGAAGAGAGTTAGGGGGCGTCTGTTCTGCAGCTGAGCGAAGGTGAGGCGTGGGTGGCATCTGTGGCATGATGCATCTGTCGTGGGTCTAATCTGTGGCGTGGCCCATTTATGTGGCATGCGAGATGCATCTGTGGGTGTTTGGAAGCATCATCGTGGATTCAGTCATCAGGTCGGGCACCTCCGGTGGCGTACGATGACTCGGCCTGGACTGGGAAGCTCCTGTTGCTGCTTTGGAACTCCTGGTAGCCGTAGTAGCCTTGGGATGAGGGGCTGTGGAAAGCCTTGGAAGGCTGTGACAATCACCTGGTGAGGAGCAAGAGCTGACTGGTGGAGCAGGTTCATTCGGGTCTGGAGGTTTGTGCAGAAGACCGGTGATCCTGTCCTTGATCATACTGCGTACTGTGATCGGACATGCCAGGAGGCGTCTGGTTGAGTAGGTGAGAAGGCTTGCGCGTTTGTGGATGGAATCTTAAAGTTACCAGCTGAAGAGGAGATCTACGTTGCCTTCCGATGGTGTCCCTGATCCCAGCAGGAAGGGTGCTCTGCCCCTCCGTCTGCCGCTCTGCCTTCTTGGAGGTGGATGGGGGTGGGGGTGGGTTGCCCTGTGTGGAAGTGCCCGTCTCCTGCTCCCCATCTGCATCAGAGGGGTCCTCCACACCCTCCACCATGGGTAGCTGCAGCTTGTCGGGGTCTCTGTCATGGACGCTCCACAGCATACCTGCCTGCACCAGAAAACTCTTTGGCCAGAAGAGACTGGCTCTCTGTCTGCTGCCTGAGAGAAGGGTGTCAGAGGGCTGGCCTCCTCGGTGGCCAATCTCACCCTCAAGAAGCTGCACTTCCATCATGTAGGTCTCCGTCGGTGAACTGGACCTGCCTGCCAGCATTTCTCTTGAGGTCAAGCTTCCCTACCAGGTGGCATGTGCTTCACCATCCAAGGAGGACCTGCCAAGTATAGCCCAGGCTCTCCGCCTTCTCTCTCCAAGCAGCCTGCTCCTTTGTGTCTTGATTTAGCCTGTGTCCCTTCACCTAGATACTCTTTCTCCCTCAGCCATTCCAGCACCTCATCCTGCGTTTCCTCTCGATGAGAGTTTTGCCTCCTCTCCTCGATTCACGCGTATGCCTCTTCCTCCCTCTGCAGGCCATTGGGCCCTCATTAGAGCTTCGAGTCTAGGGGCCTGCTCCACCACACCAGTAGCAGCAGCAGCAGCAACAACAAACAACAGTTAAGCCACAAAAGCAGCACCAGCAGATCTGCAGGACCAGCAGCAGCACCAGGATCAGCAGCAAGCAGAGTAAGCACCAGCAAGCACCAGCAGGACCGAAGACACCAGCGCACAGCAGGACCAGGAGCCACCACAGCACCAGCAGGACCGAGCACCAGCGGGACCAGCAGCACCAGCGACCCAGCAGACCGAGCAGCGCCAGCCAGAGTAAGCCCCAGCAGAAGCCCAGCACCAGGAGTACGCCAGCAGAGTAAGCACCAGCAGAAGCCCCAGCACCAGAGCAGAACGCCAGCAGAGTAAGCACCAGCAGAAGCCCCAGCACAGGAGCAACGCCAGCAGAGTAAGCCCAAGCAGAGCCCCAGCACCAGTAACAGCACCAGCAGTAAGCACCCAGCACCAGAAGAGTCAGCCCAAGCAGCAGAAGCCCCAAGCATGAAGCAGAGTCAGGCCAGGGTGTTGGGCGATGTGGCCCGTCCTTCTTGCCAGTGGCGGCAGCAGATGGCAAGGCTCCTCTTCTTCACCATGCTGTTGCTGCTTACTGTGTCGGCGCAGTCTGCTCTGAATGGTGACCTGCTTGCGAGCTGCTTCCTTTATCCGCTAGGGCTGACGAAATGCATCCTCCCCGCATGCGCATTTAATGCTTTGCATCCGTTAGCATCCGCTAGGCATCCGCTAGGCTTCCGTGATGCATAACTGCTTCATCCGCTAGGCATCCGCTCTGCATCCGTTCTCCGTTGTGCATCCGTTTGCTGTGTGTGCTCCCCCGAAGCCCCGCGGATGTGCCATTCCACTTCCATCCGCTCTATCGCTAGCTTCCTGGAGCATCCGCTTAACATTCCTCGCTACATCCGCCCCCATCCATTCCTTTCCATTGTTGTCCGCTCTGCTTATGCAAATTCGGGGCACTTTTGAGAGCGGATTACAACGGATGGAATATTTTCTCATCCGCTGTGTCCTTTTTACATATGTTTTGCATCCGTCCCCCTGTGTGATAGGCCCTTAAAGTTTGTTCAATCATGTTTCCATCTTCAGAAAACATCCTCTCAAGACACACAAATTCATCTAATCCCTTGAGTTCTCACCATTTATGTATAACTTGTTCAGTCCATTTCCTCTAACATTTACTGCAAATCATTTGGATTCTCAGCTAATAAGCTAGCATAGAAATAGACATTCACATCCTCAAGCCACACACCTCTACTGTCACCCCAAGCATTTATTTCACATATATCCATAAATATATTAAACAAGGTGACACCAGCCATCTTTGTCACTCTTCAGTGCTGAACTATTTCCAAATCATCCCTTTTATTCTCATGGATTCTTTATCTCTCCAGTGCTTATTGCATTCAGCAAAAAATAAAAACGTTCAACTCCAAATTTGTGAAAATATTCCATAATTGAAGCTTATTTTATCACTTTACCATACATTTCTCTACATCAGTAAATGTACAGTAAACTAGCTTTCTCACTTTATATATTCCAGTGATCTGTTGAAAATCACCAAATACCTCTCCAGACACACTTAACATGTTAATCCCCACATTTTTGCACTTATTCAAACTATCTCCTCTCTGCAGACAAATACTTCCATCAGCATTCTCTCAGTTTTCAGACAGATGCAGATGTCATCTTAAACAATTTACACAGCCACTTCCACATTTACATTTTAAGCTTTCTCAAGTTCCACCATATGTGTTTGATATAGTAATACTAATTTACTGGGTATTTTTTAAATTTTTTTGTCCAGATTGCCATAACTGCTGGTTGTTAATTAGTACAGTTTTATATTTTCTGACAATCAGGATTTGTTATTTTCACTATTCCGGTTACCCAGAATCGCTTTTCTTTTTTGATGTTTTCTTTTTACCACTGGGGGGGGGCATTCATTTGAGTTCCAATCTTCAGCATTTAATTTTCATTCTCATAGAGTTTCCTAAAATACTTTATCTAGTGTTCTATCAATTCAATTTCATCACAAACAAATTTTATTACTTTTAATAAAATTCATTTTTCAATAGAACTGTTAGGCTTGTCATCTAAAGCCACATACAAAATTGTAAATATGGAAGATAGAAATCATGCTCAGCCTCATGATTAGTTTTTCATTCTTGAATGGCAGCTTACTCCAAAATAACCAGTAGCTCCCAATCAAGTTGTAAGCTATATCCCAGCTTTTAACTAAATATGCACAGAGGGCATAAATGTAACCTGTATACTTTTTACAGAAGTTAGGAATTTTCCTGGGATTACACAACTGTCCTCTGATTTACAAATCCCATTACCACCCAAAGAAGCACCTCAATAACAGCTTAGTAAAGTCTTTTACTTGCACTGCCTTCAGATGTCTTCAGTCTTCATTTAGACATACCCTTTCTCTGGGAGGCCATACATAATTATATGTGATTCTAATGTGCTTCAGTTAGTAACTTTCAAAAATAAAAGTACTTTTAAAATTAAAGTGACAAACCCCATCAAATTTATCAACAACCTTGAACTTTCAGGATGCCTTAACAAAAGAACCTTGCTGGGACCCCACAGAGTAGCAGGAACTCTACATGACTGTTCTGCCACAATTTAAAGGCAATATTTCCCATACAACTAAAATAAATACATTTTTGTTGGGCCTTTCCAGGAAACAAATCCTCCAGGGATTTCTGTATGTACCAAGAAGGTTAAACTGTATGGAAAATTCTCATTGGATGTATAAATATTAGGGCTGTAGCCTGGGCAGATGATAAAGATTCAAAAATCACATTCTCCTTTGAAAAGAGTTGGTTTCTAATTTAAGCTGCCAAATCTACTCACATAAGTACAGTGCAGATAAGCCAACTGTCAAATCTCTAACCCTAATACCTTGAAAATTGTACCACCTAGGAATAATCTAACCCAAAAATGTTATACGTTTTAATTTTCACAATTGGTTTATCTGTGGGTGGCATGGAATTGAGTTAAAAATTCAGTGCTCTGCTTATCTATGAATGAGCTTACACAGGTGAAACTCAAAAAATTAGAATATTGTCCACTGATTTCAGTTATGCAACTTAAAAGGTGAAACTAATATATGAGATAGACTCATTACATGAAAGGCAAGATAGTCAAGCACTGATTTGTCATAATTGTGATGATTATGGCTTACAACTCATGAAAACCCCAAATCCACAATCTCAGAAAATTAGAATATACATGCAATAAATAAAACAAAGGATGCGTACATTAGAACAATATCGGACCTTGAAAAGTATAAGTCATGTATATTGTTACTCAGTACTTGGTTTGGGCCCCTTTTGCAGCAATTACTGCCTCAATGCATGTGGCATGGAAGCTATCAGCCTGTAGCACTGCTGAGGTGTTATGGAAGACCAGGATGCCTCAATAGTGACCTCAGCTCTTCTGCATTGTTCGGTCTCATGTCTCGTCTTCTTTCTTTGGCAATGCCCCATAAATTCTTTATGGGTTTCAGGGTCAGTGAATTTGCTGGGCCAATCAAGTACAGTAATACCCATGTCATTTGAACCAGGTTTTGGTGCTTTGGGCAGTTTGGCAGGCAAGTCATCTGCTGAAAAATGAAGTCAGCATCCCGCATAAAGATTGTCTGCGGAAGGAAGCATGAAGTGCTCCAAATCTCATGTAAGATGACGACATTGATCCTGGACTTAATGAAGCATAGTGGACCAAACCAGCAGATGACATGGATCCCCAAATCCAACACAAACTGAAACTTCACACTGGACTTCAAAGAATCTTGTAGTGTGTGCCTCTCCATTTTTCTCCAGACTCTGGGTCCTTGGTTTCCAAATGAGATGCAAAAAGTTGCTTCTCATCAGAAAAGAGGAGTGTGGACCACTGGCAACAGACCAGTTCAGTTTTTCCTTTAGCTAGATAGCAACAGACCAGTTCAGTTTTTCTTTAGGTAAGATGCTTCTGACACTGTTTGTTGTTCAGGAGCGGGCTTGACAAGAGAAATGACAAACATTTCAAGCCCATGTCCAGGATCCATCTTGTGTGGTGGCTCTTGATTGCACTGACTCCAGCCTCAGTCAATCCAACCTCTCTGTGAAAAGCGCCTGGTCCCCAATCGGCGTTCTTGAATGGCCTTTTCCTGATAGTCCTCTCCAGGCTGCGGTCATCTCTCTGCTGGCTTGTGCACCTTTTTCTTCCACACTTTTCCCTTCCACATAACTTTCTATTTATTGCTTTGATACAGCACTTTGGGAACACCCAACTTCTTTTGTCAATTACTTTTGAGCTTTCCCTCCTTATGGAGGGTGGCAGTGATGTTTTCTGCACAACTGTCAGGTCAGCAGTCTTCCCATGATTGTAATTCCTACTGAACCAGACTGAGAGACCATTTAAAGACCCAGGAACCTTTGCAGGTGTTATGGCTTAATCAGGCTGGTTAGAGTGGGACACTTTGAGAGCCCTAGAATATTGAACCTTTTCACAATATTCTAATTTTCTGAGATTGTGGATTTGGGCGTTTTTCATGAGCGTAAAGCCATAATCATCTTCCAATTATGACACATCACCAGCTTGCTTTGTATTGTAATGAGTCTATCTCATGTATTAGTTTCACCTTTTAAGTTGCATTACTGAAATAAATGAACTTTTGCACAATATTCCAATTTTTTGTGTTTCACCTGTACATCAGTATAAAAGTATCTGGTATATCAGTATAAGAGTATATGGTACTACAATATATACTTGTGAATAAGTCACCCACAGATTAGCCAAATCCAATTTGGGGAAATATTTTGGCAACATAAAACTCTCCATTTATCTGTAAGTAAAAGGTAAAGTTTTCCCTGGTCCAGTCATTTTCAACTTTAGGTGGCTCATGTCCATTTTTTTAGCCAAGGGTGCTAGCATTGTCAGAAAACATTTATGTGGCCATATGGCCAGCATGACTATATGCCTAGCATCTGGAATGGTGTTACCTATTCTATGTTCTAACTGTTATATGGTAACTAAAATAGAATTAATTTAATTGATTTAGGCACTATATTACCTCAAAACAACTCTGGGAAGCTTATATAATATCAGACAAATTAAAATGCAATATGAATAAGACAAAGACAAAAGAAGAAAAAATATAAATAAAGAACAAGATGGAGAATCTGACCAACATTCAAAACACATATAAACACGTCCCCAGTTTAGGAAAAAGCCAAGTCTTGAAATTTTAAACTGTGATTTTAAAATGCATTATTTCATTTTAAATTTCATATTATAAACTAACTCAAGCTGTATTAGGTTAAAACGATTAACTATATATTGCTTTGAAACTGAATGCTAATAATATAATTGTTACAATTTGAAATATATAGAGCAAATGAGATATATTAATAGCACATAATAGAAATGTATGAATATTCCTCATTGGATGTCATGTAATATAAAATTAGTTATTAAAATATTAAAAGTGCTTGCCCTATTCAGAAAACACCATATCTCCCAATACTGTAGGAATTCAAATGCATTTGTATTAATAGTAGTAGAATAGTGATCTATTGAGTCTCACAATCAGTCTGGATTCATCCCGGAACAATTCAGATTATGACTCAGTGCTTACTGGACCATTTACTGGAGTGTAACATGCATGTTTAAATGTGCAATAACAAAATAAAATCAGAAATCCACAAAAGTTAAGGCAAATAAGCATCAATTTAACGAGTCCTAGTTTTGAATGAATGACAGGTTTTAATATTTGGTACATAACACCAGTCTGTGCTGAGACAGATAGGCAGACAGACGAATAGATAAATAGACAGAATCAGGGCTGGATTCATCAGAAGAATGCAAGTATAATTAAGTACCAGTAACTTTAGATATGACAGAAAAAAATAACTAATACTTTGTTTTGTAACTTAATGAAATAAGTATTAAAACAGGTAAATTATAGTTTCATTGACACATCAATAAGTCCATATAAAAAGAATGTTAATATTGAGAAATTGTAAATGTGCCAATGCTTTTGTTTCTAATGCAACCACATTAAAGTAGTAAGTTTACCAAGGAAATTGAATAATCATTTGAACTAAAAAATGTTGCTGGCAGTGTGAAAAGAGCACCCTTTTATCTGAAAAAAATATTGACAAATGAAATTGTAGGAGAAATATATAACAGAATAACAGAGGTGGAAGGGACCTTGGAGGTCTTATAGTTCAACTCCCTGCTTAGGCAGGAAATCCCACATCATTTCAGATAAATGATTGTCCAATCTCTTCTTAAAACCTTCCAGTGTTTGGAGCGTCCACAACTTCTGGAGGCAAGTCATTCTCATGCTTAATTGTTCTGACTGTTAGGTTGTTTATCCTTAGTTCTAGGTAACTTCTCTCCTTAATTAAGTTCCATCCATTGCATCTTGTCCTGCCTTTATATGGTTCTTCAGTAAACTGCTAGTAAATTGTGACTTGTTAATAATAATTAACATATGCATAATTAATTTGATAATATAAATAATAAATGCTTATGTATTTCATATTGGTCTTGTAACCATTATTACAAATAAATATATTAAACTTTTAAGAATGGAAATTTATCATTCTGTGAATTTTTTTCTCATCTACAATTTTTATTATTTGTAAGTAGCAAGTTCAGCTTCCTTCGGGTATTATCCCACGTCATTGTAGTGCTTTTAAAGTTGTAGCAACATTTTCAGCAGAATCTCATCTGCCAATCATCAGCTTCTGTATTTGAGTTCGTAACTTGACTGGTGGGGACTTGTTACACCCCCACTGCCAGTTAAAGCGAAAAACAGCGCAAGCTCACATACTCAAGAAGCCACAAAGCCAGAGACACAAAGCCTGAAGATGATGAATGAATTTCCGTTGAAACGTCGCCAAACTATTTCCAAGTATACGTGGAGAAAAACCCTGAATTAACAAAGATCCACATACAAATACCACGGAAAACCTCAGAAAATAAATGTATATATATGTTGTATATATATATATGTATATATATGTATATACATTATATATATGTATATATATGTTATAATATTTTGCTTTTTTTTTAAATAATTCACATTAATTCAATTGGAGAAAAAAGGCTTATTTATATAAATAAAATTGTACATTGTAGTTCAAATGTTTATTATAGATATATATATATATTTGTTTTTTTTTAAGCTTCTCGCGGGACTTACATTTGTGCTGCTTTAGCTTCCTTTCCGGGTATTATCCCACGTCATTGTAGTTCTGTTAAAGTTGTAGCACGTTCACAGAATCTCATCTGCCATCATCAGGCTTCTGTGTAGATGTGTGGTCTCACAGTTCTCTGTGGTTTCAAATTGAGGGCCTGCCTATTCTGATTGGCTATTAGCCTGGGTCTGTGTTCATTGGCTTGGAGTTTTGATTGATTGGTGTTTCTGGTTTCTCTGTTTTGCTGGCTTTGATTGGCTGGCAACACTCTGTCTTGTGTTTTGGAGGCTTTCAATGCAGCTTGGCTCCGGTGTGAAAGGACGTCTGCTATTCATCAGCAAGCTGCTATTCATTAGCAAGCTGGGTCACCTGGGTGCCTGGTGGCGGGGTTGTTTTGGTGAGCTATCAGAGGGAGTCTGTTTGTGCCCAGGTGTTTGCCTGGCCTGTGGTGTGGAGATCTTTCTATTTGAGGAGTGCAGGCTTCAAATGATTGACAGTCTGCTGGAATCATCTCTTCTATTCATGCTGTTCAGGCGTCTTTTTCAATCTCTATGGTTTCTCTGATGATTCTGTTGGCTGGGGTTTTCTATAGTGGCTAGGGTTTTGGTCCAATGAATTTGATGTTGTGACCTGTGGCTTGTCATGTGTGGACTAGTTGAGGAGGTGTGTTCCAGCTTTTTTTACTGCATTTTTGGGTTCATGCCAGGTGAGGTATTATTCTTCTGATTGGTCTGTCAATTGTATGTGGCCGGGCATGATGCACAGGGAACTTCATATATGCCTTGGTTTTCCAGAGTCAATTATCTTTGGGGTTTCTAAGGGATGGCTTTGCTATTTTTTATCAGTTTTGAAGGCAGTCTTGCATGTGATGCCTGTGTAGTATATATTGATTTTATCTGTAGTACCTCTTATGTAGGCAGGACAGCTGTTCCATAGGTCTGTTCATCTTCTAGGTCTCTATTATATCTTAAGATGATTATATATTTGTGCGATCAAGGTGGTTGATTTTGTTTGGTCTGGAGTAAGCTCGGATATGGCTGTTTGCTACTTGCAGTCGGTCTAGTTCAGTCTTGTATATTGTAGTAATGTCTGAACCAGGCATGTTTGGTTCTGGTTGATTCAGGTGTTTTGGCCACAGAATTTATCTGTGCGGGGTGGTGGTGGGATGGGCGTTGAGGGTAGCAGTTGTGTGTTTTTCTTCTGGTATACGGGTTGTCCTAGTGTTGCATCTGTTGTTTGTAGATTAGTACATCTAGGAATGGTAGTTGTTTGTTGTATTTCCATTTCCATTGGTGAACTTGATTTTGGGGTGTGTGCTGCGTAGGTGTGTTAGGGAAATTTGTTTCGCGTTTTCTTTTCCATGGCCGGCCAAATCACAAATGTGTCATGCGATGTATCTTAGCCTAGTTTAGGGCTTGTGGTGCATTAGCCAGGGCTCTGGATTCGAATTCTTCATGAACAGGTTTGCAATGACGGGTGAAACAGTGTGATCCCATAGGGGCCTCCTTCAATTTTGCTTGTATCTTTGTCCTTTGTATGTGAAATATGTGTTGGTTAAGCAGTGTTCTGTTAGTTCCATGAGGTGTTTGACTGGTTGGTATTTATTTTTGATGATTTCAAGAGTTTCCTTTATTGGGACTTGAGTGAATTTTATTTATGGAGTGTGATAGCCTGACCCACATACGAACTCAATACAGAAGCCTGATGATGGCAGATGAAATTCTTCTCCACTAAAAAATAAATAAAATTCTTCTCCACTAATAAATGAATAAATGTGAATGATACAGTTGCTAATTTACATGTCTGTATTTGTATGTCTATTGTCAAAAGCCAGAAATAGTATGGAAGACCGATTGAGAAAGAGTATCCTCAATGAATATTCTGAGAAAGAATATTCCATTCATAGAAACTTGATGAGTTTCTCATCAAGCTGCTACTTTCTCACCATTAAATATTTCTCCTAAGTATGATTCACTATGTCAATAAAAATACTAAATATTCTGAAAATATATTACTAATCTAGTAAAATATATTACTAATTCTGTCTGCCCACAAATACATGTACAACTTTTTAAAACTTGTATATACATATATACATACTTGCTGTTCAGCTTCCTTCGGGTATTATCCCACGTCATTGTAGTGCTTTAAAAGTTGTAGCAACGTTTCAGCAGAAT
>BHFT01034973.1:0-18547 GCA_004320025.1 Laticauda laticaudata | reverse complement strand
CATTTAACATCCCCGCTACATACTACCCACTTCCATTCTTTTCCGTTCTGTTTATGCAAATTTTCACCAATTTTTGGGGTGGATGAAAACGGATGGAACAACCTCCAAAATTTTGCTCGTCCGTTGTGTCCTTTATGCATACGTTTTGCGTCCATCGGCCAGTGGGACTAAAGGACAGTTTAGTCCAGGTTCAAGTTAAAAAAAAGGGAAAGGAGGATCTTTAATGCTGCCCTAAACAGAGCTAATCTGAACTATGTATATATGTATGTATGATGTATGGATGGATGGATGTCCTACCTTTATTATTTTCATAAATAACTCAAGTGATGAACACACTCAATGTCCCTCTTGCTTTTCCCACAACAATCCTGTAAGATGAATTTGGCTGGAAGAGAGTGAATGTTCCAAGGCCACCCAGCTGGCTTTCATGGCTAAGCCAGGACTTGAATTTACGGTCTCCTATTTTTTTTTGAAAGTTCATCTGGTTGTTGGATCACTTTGGGGAAAGTGGCCACGATGAAGCCTTGAATCCTGAGGGCAGGACGAGAAGTAATGGGTGGAACCTCATCAAAGAGAGATCCAATTAATCAGTGGAATGGCTTATCTCCAGAAGTTGTGGGTGCTCCTTTGCTGGAGGCTTTCAAGAAGAGATTGGGCAACCATTTATTTGGAATGGTATAATGTTTTCTGCTCTTGCATATGGTTGGACTAGAAGACCTCCAACATCCTCCTGACCCAATGATTCTATGATTCCAAGCCAGGACTAGGAACAGATAGTGTCCAAGAAAGAATGGAAAATATTCTCCACCTACTGTTGCTATCTTCAGGCCAAAAAAAAAGATTTGATAAGAAAACAGGGAGGGGTTTTCTCCACTTGCTGCTAACCTGAAGCTAAAGTTGGAGGACGGACCTTTTCATATCAATTTCCCAGGCAATATAAAACTCTCTCTTTCTCCCTCCCTCCCTTCCTCCTGCTTTCAAACAATGCCAGAGTTTATCATTATTGCATCTTTTCTTTTGAGGTGTAAGCAATTGAAACCCACTACTGAGCCAATAGAAAGAACCAATGAGGAAAAGTTCCCTCTATTTTATTTTTCCTGCAGAGAAATTTCAACTCCAATATTAGTTGCAAACATCAGTGAGCAAGCAGACCATATATCTTCTTCCCATAAATCAATGATTGCCCTGGTCTGTCAGTGCTAGGGCTTCAGGGACAGATGAATCAGAAAGAGGTGGTACTGGTAAAGGAGGAGGAGGAGGAATTCATGCATTTTAATAAAAAGAAATAACATAAAAATTAAATACGATAGAATGTCCTCAAAGAGGCTCGCAGATTACAGCTCTACAGATTGTGTTACATGTTGCTTTGTTTTACTCCACAACAGCTGGGCTGGAATTAATGTCTTTATTTAGCCAATGATTAATCATCACTGAGCAGAACAGAGACTATCTGTCACAGTAAAGACCAATTGCTTATAGATTAAGGTAAGTGGAAATGTTTTCTTCTGCCAGTCTTTGGCCCAACCACTGTTCATCTTAGGAGGTGCAAAAAAGGATCTGAAGCTTTCTTTCTTTTCTTCCCCTACTTGCCCTACAATAGACAAACACAGTCACAGAAAAGAACGTTTTCCTACTGAACTGAGGATAAGTCATGTTCTTTTAGGGATAAGCCATAATTATACCTGTATACTGCATTCATCAAGGGATCATTTCTGAACTTAAGCAGTCATTGACTAAACAATAAAGTTTTCCAGCCAGGAAAAGCTTACTTATGCATACTTATGCAATGCCCCAACCCAAGAATCTCAAATTGAAGCATTTTTGGGTAGCTTTCAAATGGTGTCTATCATCTTGAGAAATAAACACTCTAATGAATAAAATCTTGTGGTCTTCTGCAGTCTTATTTATGTCCTTTCCCCTAATCTACACCAAAGGTTTCGGGATTCCATGGAAAGACTGGGCTGAGGAAGAAAAGAGTTTGAATAATAATGCATAATATCTAAACAAGAACCACCCCAGTGCAATTTTATACAACCCTTATGTGAGAATGCATCTTGTTTAGTTCGATATGATTTGCTTCTAGATATGCAGTAATGGAATTTTTTAAAAGCTTTTTAATACATGTTCTTTCTATAATGTTTTGGCTGCTCAGCGAAAGTTGATGGATCAATCCCATCCATATATTGTCCATACTAGTGTCCTGAGTGCTTCTAACTACATATAACTCCTAGTTAGGTAGATGTGGGAAAAGCTACCTTGCAAAATATTATGTAGGGTACAAATTCTAGCTTGCATAAAATAGTGTAAGCATCCTTGGAGTAAATTTGAGTTTTGATTTCCAGAAATGATTGATATTGTCCTTACTGTTAGTACGAGCACCAAAAAAAAAAAAAAAAAGTTNAGCACCAAAAAAAAAAAAAAAAAGTTGGTGGCCTAGTTTATACCCCTCTCTTGCTATAAAGTATTATGTGAAAGCCCCAAGTGGTCACAGCCATAATGAACAGAATGATGGACCTTTCTGAGGATGACTATGGTATGTAGAAGACTGAGGCTTATAATTTAAAAGTAAAAGTTAAAGAGTGTGAGATAACAAATGAAATCAAAGTAAGAAGAAAATATGTTATGCTAAAAGAAAGCTTAAGGTTGTAATATATTTTACAAGATGGCTTTGTGAAAGAAAGTTGATGAATATATGAAAAGAAGCTATAAGTTGAATTATTAATAAAAGGGCCAAAAGAAAATATTAATTGATACAATTAGATTGTTGTGGCTGGATATGAAAACAGTAATCCAAAGGTTGACAATAATTGCATGTTATGGTCCAGTGAATGATAGTAATAGAAGAAGAGATGAGTTCTGGGGAAAATTTGTGCAACACTCTGAATGAATGTGAATCTGCTAGACAACATAAATGTGTAGGTGGGAATGAGACAAAGAATGATTGGGCCATTTGGAGATTCAGGAATGAACAGAGAATGGTGATTTATGAGAAACTATTCAGAAAAATGTCTGTTTCAACTGTGTGGTTTATGCATAAATCTTCTCACATTTACAAATGAATATCAATCTAAAATCATGATAGTTTTGGTAATTTATTTGGAAAGAGAGAAAATCAACAAAGGCTGGGAAGCATCCAGAGTGGGGTGCAAAAATAGCAGGCCTAACCATGAAAACTCATCCTTTTATACATCTCTTGACTCATGCAGGTACAAAGTGTTATGGTCCAATTAGAAGTTACCTCCTTCCTGCCTCCCTCTCCCCCACTGCAAATGTTCTGAATATGAGTCAAATCAATTTTTTTTTATAATATCGAAGTCAGTCTTGGGGGGAAAAGTACAAAAGGGTTGAAAAGAACAAAAGTGAGAAAAGTGAAGGTAGAATGACTGCAGGAAGATAACAATAGTACTTAGACTTATATATCAGAGGTGGTATTCGGCAGGTTCTGACCAGTTCTGGAGAACCGGTAGTGGACATTTTGAGTAGTTCAGAGAAGCGGCAAATACCACCTCTGACTGGAGATTTTATAGTATCCTCCCCCTGCCATGCCCACCAAGCCAAATCCACAGAACCAATAGTAAAAATTTTTGAATCCCACTACTGTTATATACCACTTCACAGTGCTTTTACAGCCATCTCTAAGCTGTTTACAGACTCAGCATATCACTCTCCACAATCTGGGTCCTCATTTTGACCTTGGAAGGATGGAAGGCTGAGTCAACCTTGAGCCTGGTGAGATTTGAACTGTCAAATTGCAGGCAGCTGGCAGTCAACAGAAGTAGTTTGCAGTACTATATTCTAACCACTGAGCCACCACGGCTCATATAGTGGTGGCGATTGAGTCTTACAGGTAAATGTTTTAGAAGATAGATTAATCTCCCAATATAATGAACGGAAATGCACCATAAGAGGGGAAAAATATGTTTAGCTGTTTGAAGCAGGGTGAAAAGACTGCTCTTTTTTTATGGAATCCCATGGAAGGATGTAAAGTTACACTATACTTTTCTATGGGTGCTTGGAAAAGTATGAAGTGAAAGAGCTTGCAGATAAAAAAGCTTATATGCAAAAAATGAGGAGGAAAGATTCTATAGAGATTCTCAGTCATCTAGGTCATGGTTGTCCCAAAGGTGCTTTTTCAGGAGGCAACTGGACTTTCTTGTTTTTTCTTTTGAAGATGTTTCACTTCTCATCAAAGAAGCTTCTTCAGCTCTGACAAGATAGTGGGGAATGGAAGGTTTTATATTCCATGCAGACTGCTGGTCATTTGCATCCTTTTAGACCAACTCTCTGTAAGGAATATAAATCCTTCCATTTGCCATTATCCTATAAGAGCTGAAGAAACTTCTTGGATGACAAGTGAAACGTCTTCAAAAGAAAAAACAAGAAAATCCACTTGCCTCCTGAGAAAAAGCACCTTTGGGACAGGAGAGAAAGATGTTATGTAGTCTACGTATAATGAAAAACAATTGCAAAAATGTAATCAAAGTGAGCAATGAATAATAAAGTTTTAAAAAATAAAAACATGCATAGATCTTTTGATGGAAATGTAACATTGTTTTGTAAGTTGACGAAGAGGGCTAAACAAGGGGCCATCAGAAGAGCAATTGGAATTAAACTGATGAAATGATTTAAAGGCCCTGTCCCACTGCACTTATGGATGCAAAGAGGATGTAAACGCTATGCATCCGTTGTGTACTCATTGCATATGTGTTTCATACGCTCTATCCGTCGAGGATCCGTCCACTGCGATTTCATCCGCGCAAGAAGTTTTGAAGCTGCACAAAACTTTGTGAACGGATGAACTTTCCGCCATGTACGATGTAAATCCGCGACAATACGAGCAACAAAACGTTCTATGTCTGTTTATCAATCCATTAAACGTCCGCTGTATCCTCCCTGCATCCTCTGGGTATCCTCTCAACTCACATCTGCTGCAGCTGAAAATGGAAAGAGGGAGGAAAAGAAAGGTACATGAAACGTCTATACATCGTTAGTAGCACGAAAATAGAAAGGATGTGTTTGCATCCGATATACATCCACGTGGCATCCCTTTCTTTCCTTTAGGCGTACGTGATGCATCCGCTTCATCCACTGTCATCCGCTAGGCTTCCCTATGAACATCCGTTTAAACATCCCCGCTACATACTACCCACGTCGTCTCTTTTCCATTCTGTTTATGCAAATTTTCACCACTTTTTGAGCAGATGACAACGGATGGAGCCACCCCCCAAAAATTTTGTTCATCCGCTGTGTCCTTTTTGCATACGTTTTGCATCCGTTTGGCCAGTGGGACTTAGCCTTAAGATGAAAAAGTGAGGGAACACTGGATATGTGAGAGTTTTAGCAAGAGAACTGATAGTGATATGTTGAAGGGTAGAATAGAAATGAAATGTTTATAATGTTAGTGTCTCAGGAACAGATAGGGCAAGTTTGTCATAAATTCTATGGAATATTGAAAAATGGCAAGGTTGCAAGTGTAGGTGGTGCAAGTAGAGATAATTATTTAATTCTTTATTTTTCTTATGTATTTAATAAAACAGAACAAGAAAAATAATGCAAAAAAGAGAAAGAAAGAATGGAAAAGAAATATACAATACAACAAACATATAGGATTTCTCTTCTCTCTCCCCCACCTCCATTCCCCATAGATTATAAGTATAACAATATGCCAAGAAATCCCATATACCACAGCATAAATATAAATCTCAAAAATAAAGACTAATATAAACATTTGCTTTTTCTGGTCAAAAAGCTGCGGCCCCCTTTTCTGCAAGATGGAGCTAGCAGAACTTTAAGCTTTTCCTAAAACTAAGAAGGAATGAGCCTAATTGAATTCCAACTGGGTGGGAGCTAACACAGAATGGAGGAAGCCACTGAAAAGCATCTGCTTCCAAGGTTCTCTCCATGTGTCAAGTGGCTAAGCCTAGGAATGGGACTTGAAGGGGGTTGACCCTGTTTGATCTGGTTGGAAAGGCAGATGAATACATGAGAAGGCAATTCCTCAGACAACTAGGTTGAGAGCATAAACAGAGCCTTAAAAGTAGCATTCAGCACCTTGAATTGCATCTAGAAGCCAGCTGGTAACCATGGCAGCTCCCAAAGCATGGAGTCACTAAAATGTAACAAAATAAACCCATACATGGCTACCTCACTCGTGCACCAGCTGTAGCTTCTGGATGTTCTTTGATGGCACCCCAATATATGCCAGTATGTTCTTGATCCAGGAAAGATTACAGTTGGTGTACACGATGGAACTATGCAAAGCCCTCTTAGCCAAAGTAGTATTCTTCCGGAGCAGGAACTAAGAGTCTCGGAGAAATTGCAATTTGATGAAAACACTTTCATTGGGGCAATATAACTCTGTTCAAAGTCTAAAATTAATTTTCCTAGCATCATCTGAATCACAAACTCAAAGCCACTCTATTTCAGAGTGATTATTGGAAGTCCGTTCCTTTCCCACTCAATCTTGAGAATCTCCAGGCAATGTGTTAACACTCCAATTGTATCACTTATTCAACTGAAGGAGGCCATGTATGACTGGGTATCATAAGCATGTTGATACTGAACTCCATGAGAGCAGATGACTTGTCTCAGCAGCTCTTATATATGTTAAAAAGAAGTTGAGAGAGGGTGTGATTTTGGGCAAACCAATTGCTTGCAAAAGTCCCTTCTAAGTAGAAATGTTGCCTTAAAAAACAACTGTATTAAGGCTAGGTCACACTGGCCGACGGATGCCAAACGTATGCAAAAAGGACACAGCGGACGAGCAAAATTTTGGGGGTGGCTCCATCCGTTGTTATCCGCTCTCAACTGGTGAAAATTTGCATAAACAGAACGGAAAGAGAACGGACGGGGGTAGTACGTAGCGAGGATGGTAAGCAGATGTTTGTAGGAAGGCTAGCGGATGGAAGCGGATGATACAATCCGCGGGCTTCTGGGGGAGAATAGCGAAGCAGATGCGTAGCGGAAAGGAGTGGAATGCATAGCGGATGACGCGGATGCATCATGGACGCTATAGGATGCATAGTGGATGTGTAGTGAATGCGTAGTGGAATGCCAAAGCATCCACTTGGCATTCAGAGAGGATGAATTGTGTCAGCTCCACGGATATAAAAGGATGCCGCTCACAAGCAGTCACCATCAGAGGAAAGACCTGCTGCCAGAGACATCTTGAAAGAACACTATGGTTCATCAGTCAGGGAAGAAGAGGAAGCCTGTGCCTACTCCTGCCAGCCCTGGCGAGAAGGACAGAACCACCATCCCACCCCTGGCACTGACTCGGAAGTGCTGGTGCTTCTGCTGCAGCTGCTGCCTGCAGCTGCTGCTGCTGGCGTTGCTGCTGCTTCTCCTGCTGGTGCTGCTGGTGCTTCTCCTGCTGCTGCTGCTGGTGCTGCTGCTGTGGTGGACCAGCCCCAAGGCCCTCAAAGCCCTGCTGCTGAAGACCCTGAAGCCCCTGCCAGAGGGAGAAGAAGCAAGGCAAGGAGAAGGGAGAGAGGAAACAGTACTCCATTTCCGAGGACCATGAGGAGGAGGTGCTGGAAATGGCTGATGGAGAAACGAGTACCTGTGGAGAAAGGGCCACAGAACTGTAGGGCTTCATGAGGTAGGTTCTGAGGGAGAAGGCATCATCACCCACGACTGAAGTAGGGCATCATCTTGTGTGTCATTGGGTAGGGGGTCTGATTCTGGAAACCCATGATGAGGTTGCATTCCAGCCATCCTTGAGGTCACTGGCATTGTATACCTGGCTATCTGGAGCTGACCCGTTGCTGAAGCATCGATGTACACTTGTAGTCAGCATCAAACATGGCAAAGAGGATGATACTAAGAAGCCCTTGTAGTTTTGATAAGAGGACCTGAGTGTGGCTGGAGGCTTTGCAGGACATGGTGCTTCCCAATTATGGCTCCAACAGTGTGGGGAAAGTTCACCTCTGATACCACTGTTTTCTGCAGTTTCCTCCACCCTTGTTCAGTAGTGGGGCACTTGAGGAGCTCCTCCACGTATTTTTCGATGATGGCCTGCACCACTTCTCTGACCACAATGCTGATGGTGTTTTGTGTGGCACCGCGTCCAGCCGTACTGCATGCTCCTGTAGGTGGGTCCCTGAGGCCGGAGTGGCGCAGAGGGTGAGTGCCACCTTGAGCCCAGGTGTTCCAGGCTGGGCCGGAAGTTGGTGTTTGCTTGTGGTCAACCTGGTGTCAGCCACTGCACAACTTCGTCAAACATGGCTGGGAGGCATCCCTATGAAAGTTTTGGAATGCACGAGTGTCTTCGTTCCTGAGCTCCACCTCAGCTTTTCATACAGTCCAAACTTCCACTCTTCTCCCGATCCATTGTTGGACCAATACAGGCTCTTGGACATCTCCTTCTTTCTCCTTGCATAGAAAAGGTGAAAAGCTGAACAGGGCTTGGTTCTGGTGTTGAATGATCGCAGCTACCATAAGGAGTGTGTGGAGATCAATGGATGATGTGGAAGAGCAAGACCACAGGGTGAAAGAGGTCTGTACACCATGGCTGCTGGACTGAAAGTGAGATCCAGGTGATTTCCTCCCCTTTTTATAGGAAATATCGGTTTTCCGCTAAGGTGTCCTTCCCAGAAATATCGGTTTTCCGCTAGGTGTCCTTCCACATACTCTAGGCATACTCCAGACATCCTAAATATCCGAGATACACCCCATATACAAACGTTTTGTCCATTTTAATGCTTTATATACGAGATGCATCCGCTTACATCCTTTCTACTTCTGTGCTACTAATGCTTTGTGGACGTTCCGTGTACCTTTCGCTTCCTCCCTCTTTTCGCTTTCAGCTACAGTGGATGTGAGTTGAGGGGATGTCCAGAGGATGCAGAGAGGATACAGTGGATGTTTAACGGATGACAATGGACATAGAACGTTTGTTGCCCGTATGTGACGCAGATGTACATCATACGCGGCGGGAAGTTCATCCACTCAAAAAGTTTTGTGCAGCTCAACGGATGAAATAGCAGTAGATGGATGTTTGATGGATAGAGCGTATGAAACATGTATGCAGTGAATACACAATGGATGCATCGCATTTTCCAATGGATGGAAAGCTTTTTTTAACATTTTACATCCTCTTTGCATCTGTTGGTGTAGTGGGACATGGGCTTTAAGTGGACACAAAAAGGATAGCAATATGTTTAATTTAGCCACTGTGTAGGTTGGGCCTTGTACATATACCAATGTCCAGTCAGACTTAAGATGAGTCTTCCTCCAACAACAGTTACTCATGTCCCTGCATAACTCAGTAAACTAAAGGCCTTGATTGATCTCCAAACAAGGAGAGGCAACAGTTTAGATGGACCACAATGAAATATGTTCACTCTTTATTGAAACACAACAATTTCAATAAGGATTACCATATTTCATCAGAATCTTCCATATATAATTTACATCTGCAAGCTGCTTGTTCATAAGTCACAGATATCATCAAATTTTCAATCCAATGAGTAATTGAGGCCAAAACTTTATCTTTCAAATGTTGAAGAACTGTTTTTTTTAGCAATAAGAAAACAGGAGAAAATCCATTTCTATTGTCCAGTTTTCAATTTCCATATAATAAGTATGAAGTTGAACAGAATGTAGACATCCCAAAATATTTATCCTTGCCTCAAAGTCAAATTAATATGTTAATGTAAAAATAAGGGTGTGGTGTGCTTATGAGGCCACTGTGTGATTTGTTTCCCTATTCAAAGGCAAGAAGAAATGAAAAAATTACAGAGAGATGACTTTGATAAGTATGCCTGGGAAGACATATGGCAGAATTCTGTTTGAAAATGTACAAGAGGTGAAAATGAGCGACATTTCCAAACTACAATGTAGCTTTATGCCAGACAGAAATATGTGGACTGGAATAATTTTGCTCTTCAGCAGATTACTGAGAAATATATGTGAGAAAGAAAATTTATCTTTGTTGATTTACCAAAAGTGTATGATAAAGCAAAAATACTTGAATTATGAATGTTTTGTGTAAATATACCACTGAAACTCCCTCAATGAATGTACTGAGTGGTATATGATGGAAGTAAAACATGTGCATGACTAAAGGAATGTTTAGAGAATGGCTTAACAGTGTTCAGTGAGTAAAATATGGATGTCTGATGTTTTTGTGGTTGTTTTTTATATTTATGGATAAACATATGTTGTTGGCTGAGAATCTGAGTGATTTGCAGCAATTAAACTATGTGACACATCAGGAAGTATGGATCAGAAAATTAATGGATCAATGAATGCTGTTATTTCACAAGGAAAAGGAATGAATAATATCAACTTAGACAAATAAAGGAATTTGTCTAGCTTACAAGAATGTTTATTAAAGATGTGAAAAAAGATGAGAAAAGGATCATTTTTAAGACATGCAAACTTCAGTATAAGGATGGTTGCTAATATGTGACAAGAAATGAATGTTTGTTGAAAAAGAATACTCTCCATATGGAGATACAGTAGCTACATGAAGATAAACATAAATGGAAGTTGGAAATTTGATACGCAGAGTAAAAAATGAGAAGATAAGACTGAGAATGAATGGATGTTGAATGAACATGGGTTGAATAGAAAATTAAGGGACTGGTATGTAGGAAATACACTGAGTTTTGGGGTGATATAAAGAGAATGAATGAACAGCAAATTGCAAAATAGCTATATGGAGGAAGAAGAGTGAATGGGTCAAGAGGAAGGGTAAGATGAGAAAGTGTATTTGTATGGAGCTGATGAGAGCTCCTAAACAGGTTGGACATTTTGAGGAAAAGGGCAATTATGAAATAGTATATGTGAGCAACATATATGGAGCCTCTATGCCTAAAGAGAAAAGTTTTCGATCAGTTTGTGCTGCCTGCTCTAATGCACACTAACCTCACAATCGATACAAAAGCTAAGAGTAGCACAAAGAGCCATGGAAAGATACCTGTTCAGCATTACAAGATAGAAAAAACTGCACATGGATTCGAGAACAAACAAAAGTATACAATATTATCAAGAGAGTAAAAGAATTTAAATGGAAATGGGCTGGTCACATAGGAAGAACTAAAGGCGGGTGGACCTAGAATGGATCTCACTTGATAAAAAGCATCCAAAGAGACTTAAAACAAGATGGATTGATGACATCAGCAAGTATTATGTGCCCATTTGGAAAAAGAAAGCTTAGGACCCTGTTAGAGTTTGTAGCGATCCCGTGTACAAATAATTCAGCAGGATTCATTATCTAGAAGAAACTTCTTTATATACGATAATATAAAACGTGATGCATGTATACAATACCCATGCAGCTCTTGCAACATGATAGAAAGAAGAAGTAGCAAGTACAAGAAGAAGCACTAGAACTCTTTTTATAAACAGAACAGTTAAACTAAGCCATGCCTAGGCTCCAATCGATCTTGCATAGCTCACGCAACAAATCCCGTGTCTCAGTCACCAAACTTGACTTGTTGTCATGCCTATTCCAGTTCATGAATCCTTATACAGACAGACTACATTAGTTGGAAATACGCGGAAGAGGCCTTCATCCTGCGGTGGATTGATAATGGCTAAGATGATGATGATGATGATGATGATGATGATGATGATGATGATGATAATGATGATGATGATATGGAAGCAAATATGGTTTTCAAGGACAGAGAGGTATGAAAATCTATCATGAATGTGTTGGTATGAAGTAGCTTTTCTGATGTTTCTTTTCCTTTTTGATATTTCAGGTCTTTAATTTTGGGGGGGCTTAATATTTCTTCTTTCCTATGCTCTGGATAAAGTTTCATATGTATGTATGTACAAAATAAGCTATCAATTGTGTTGTAACTAGAATCTGTGATTCTTCAGATAATGTTGGACACCAATTCTCATTCATCTAGCCAGTAACCAGTGATAAAGGAATAGGGATTTTTGGTCAGGGATTATACAGCCAAGAGATAAACATAGTTTTTATCTCTCTTATCTACAACTAGCAACAGAAAAAAAATGAGATTTTGTTGGGAATATATTCCAACAGTCTGCTTCTGCTGAGCACAGCATGGTTTTAAATAAAAGTCTGTCTGAGTTCATGTTTTCCCAAACAAAGACCACAAATAATAAATAAAGAATCCAACCCCAACCCAACCCCAAAAGCATTTGAAAAGAAGATATACTAGTGAGGAATTATGTAAAGAGCTTACATCCAAAAATTTGAGAGTTGAGAGCTTGCATCCGAGGAATGTACATGTCAAAGACTGAAAGTAAGATCATTTGCATGTAAAATAAAATGTTCTCAGGCAATTCATATTAATACTTATGTAAATTAGGAGAAGTGTGCAACAAAATATGTTTGCTAGAAATGCTGAAAACACAAATGATTGTGATTTTTCCCCCCATCAGAGATTAAAATAAAATTAATCTGCCCAATGGTCTACGAGACTAGAATGCTGCTTTACTGATATGAAAAGTATAATGCAACCAATTCCTTTTTTCTCCTCTTCCTTTTATGCCTACTCAGGACTGGTGCTTCCTTTTAAAGGGCAAATATTAAGATTAGTTTATTGTCTTTATCAGTGGACTGATGTGATGAAATTAGCACATGAAAGTTATTCATATAGATCAAACTGCTGTTGGCTTGACAATGGCTGCCTGAAAAATCAATAATCTCTTATTTTGTGGCAGATTATAATCCAGACATGCCAGACTTGGTTCAATAGAGCAGGAGACCTTTCCACCATCAGAGAAGACAATGCCCTTCAAATCCCTTTGCATTATAATGATTCTCTGGCTATTTTTTCTTTTTGAAAACCAATATAGCCTGCTGTCAATTTAGCAGAGAGATGAGATAGATTGCTTTTTGAGATGCCTCCTGTTCCTGCGATTCTCTGATTAGAAATGTCTCCCTCATGCACTTGATCTCTTCTTGCTCCAACTGCAGGTAAGGAAAATGAACTGTTTCCCTTGTCTACCTTGGCAAAGTCCAGAAAATGAAAAGGCATTTTAAAATGCTGTCATGTTAACTCGCTGTTGTACAAGAAGCACAGAGCTTGCCAAGCCGAGAAGCAAAGGCTTGATAAAGAGGGGGATTTTGTAGTCTTGTTTCTGAGGGGATCAGTAGCAGCAGCACTGGGGCAAAACAAGGAGATTAGAGTGAGCTGAGAAAGCACATATGTGGTGTGTGTGTGTGTGTGTGTGTATGTAGGGTAAAGGGTAGGGGAGAAACCTTGAATAACTCTGTCCTTGGCTCTGTCCTTGGGCTCAGACAAAGTCTTTAAACTGAAATCTTTCTCAGAAAGGTGACACACTCTTTCTCTCTCTCTCTCTCTCTCTCTCTCTCTCCAAGCAGCAAGATGAGCTGAACAGCAGGGAGAGAAAAATCCAGCTCTGGATAAACAATTACCATCTATTTACCTCTAACCATATGGCACCTGGGAAACAGGTGTGCAGGTAATGAAGAACCCTGCACCAATTAAAGTGGACGGGAGAGCAGCTTTCTCTCTTTGTCTTGGGTTGCTGCCAGTTTCCAAATGAGAATTAAATAAGATTGAAGTGCAGCTGAGGTAAAGAAGCTGTGACTGAGAGGTCAAGGGATGTGTGGGTGGGTGTGGATGTGCACTCTTTGCCCAGAGCTGTGAGGGAGTCTCACTTGCTGCAGGGACTCTGAAGGGTAGGATGTCAATCTTAAAGGCTGCCTATCACCAGAGTGGGGAACATTAACTGTACTATTTTATGCAGCTGTCAATTTAAAATTGGTTTGGACCTGCTGCTGGATTTGGGGCGAGAACCCAGCACCCAGTAGCATTTTAGCAGTCTGCTAAATTAGTATTAAACATTACCCAAATCTGTCACAGTCTACAACTTTCTTGATGGTATCCCACCATTAGCTGGAGATCTGTATGGATGTGATGACCCTGAATACAAGGAAGAGCATAACAAAGCAAATGAGGCACAGCTGATAATGGACTTCTTAGTTTTTAATATCTTGCAAAATGTGTATGCTTTGGGATTTAGTCTTTAATGGAGCAGGAAAAAAAATTGGGAAATTTCCGGGCGGTTCTATAGTGTAGAACTGGTACATTAAATCTACATGTAATACATATTATGTTATATTATTATATTTATTAAATATAACACACCTATCAGTTGTAACTTATAATTGCCTCCATGAGGAAACCTGATGAATTTCCTCCAGTCTCAACACAATCCATTTATTTACATGTCCTTCCTCAAGGTATACACAGCTTGACTGGTTTATTCATTTTCCTTCAGTATTCTGGGATCCTAAAATGAGACTAGGATATAAAGTCTGCAATTAACCTGTCTCTTGTTTTTGTGTGAACTGGGCAGCAATTCTGCCTTGACCATCCTTCACCATCTTCTCTGTCATTCTTGCTTTCCTTTTCATTATTTCTCTACCTTCTAAATTCCCAGGCTAAATTTTTCTATGGAAAGTTTTTGTGAGAAGGGATAAGTGCGCATAAACAGTTTTGACACGATAAAATAGTGAACGAAATACCCTTGCCCCTATGTACTTGCTCCTGCTTAGCCTGCCAAAAGTGTTGAAAACCATATTATTTGTATTTTACTTTCCCAACCATGAGGAGAACTGAAGTGATTATACATGCTTTCTTCAACCTGGTGCTCTCCAAGCATCTCAAGATCAAAGCTCCTTTTGAATTCCCACTCGTCATGAGAATACTGGGTATTGTAATCCCACATACATTTGGAAACCATCTAGTTGAAGATGATTGGAATTAATTCATGGTGGCTCACGTCCAATGCTTATTGGGGTCACTACCATTGATCTTTGAATGTTGTTTTCTTTTCTTGATTTTGTAAAGAAGAACCAATCCACCTCCATGCAGCAACTATAAGTAGAATTGTCTGACTCTCATGGAATAGGTAGATTTCTTCCTTCTCATAATTTGCTAGGTAATGGTACCTTATATGTTGGGATTGGAAGAAGAAAAGAATTTCTCCAGAGGCCAGCTCTGAAAGAAAGGTACCATGGGCTTAACAAAGGCATATAATCACATCGAAAAAGTGCAAACAAAGGCTAAACAGTAATTGAAAAATGTGAAACAGGGGCACTCAGGATGCTGATCCATGGGTTTACATACCTTATGTTGTCTAATAATCAAGAGGAGTCAAAGGATATTTTTGTTGATAGCCTTGGTCCTAGATTTCTTGCATCTAGTAAAAAGGATGTAGCTCACGCTTTGCAAGGGTTTGCTATATCTATGGACTTTGCATCTTAGAATTCCATTTTACAGTAAGCAGAAGAAATTCAAAAGAGTGAGTAAGGTATGCTGATATAAAAAGGCTCATGTAAGGACACCCCAGACTGGTCACACATCTTTTTATTTCCTGCTTATTTTAGCAAAAGTACCTTTGTACTGCTTTTTACATTCTTTTATCTTTCTCATAAATGGTGATTTAATACCAAATTCTTCCCTGTCCTGAAATTTTTTTTTTTTTTTGCCTTCAGTGTCNGAATTTTTTTTTTTTTTTGCCTTCAGTGTCTTTTTTGCTGACTCTTCAAAAGTTCTGAAGGGTTATAAAAGTTAATTCCCCCTCTAAGAGGTAAATGTATCATGTAGTAATATGAGCCATTCTACATCTCTGGAAGATGGAGAGATGATCCCTGGTGACCACATAACACAAATGGATATTTTTAACTTTAGAGACATGGACCCAAAATCAGAGGTGATGGTGGGACTTCTTGTTACAGTAATTTAAAACTATCAGCTAAATTGATTCTCTCCCTCTTATCTAGGTCTGCTAAATCAATCTAGCAAAGATAAATCTACCAAGATCCTGCATCTGTTCTACTAGCTTCAGTGGACATGTGGTATTGTTGCAATACAAGACATGTTTTATGTTTAAAGATGCAAAAGTGGTTGAAAATAGGCATCAGTTTTTCATGTTTGCCAGTTGCCTTAAATCTAAGAAAATAAGCATCTATTTCTTTAAAAAACTTTAAAAAATAAATACTTTTCTGATGTAATCTCTTTGACAACAATAAGGTAAACTTACTTTTAACTATAGAAGACCAGGCACACTTGTTATCCTTGCTATTTATTTACACGATAAAAACTCCTCCTTGAGTTCAATTTGTGCAGCACAAAGAGCAGCCATTGCCAAGACTTATCACTGCTGCATCCCAGGGGCCTACTCAAGTAATTCATGAGACTAATTGTTGATCCTCTTTGTAAGTTGAATTTCACTTGCAGCCTCCAAAGTCTACTTGAAGAGGACATATTTTGTCTGATTCAGTTCCCATTTAACTTGTCTACTGAGAAATAAACCATCTGAATTGTGCCTGCACAAAAGTTATATTTTGCCCAGGAGGAAATTCCACTTGATCAAAAGTGTGACTGACTAGAAACAAATCTAGCTGGGCTTGAGCTTCACTGAGAAACCAACAGCAATACATTATACTGAGGAACAGTGGTTATTCAGCCCTTACTTTATTTGGGATATGTAAGGAGTCATTTTCACAAAATGGTTTAGCAGAAAACAGAACATTTTGAGATCTTGAGGCCATGCTAGGAGGTTCCAGAAGCTGTGTTTGATTTTTGACACAAAAGAATTACTTTAAAGAAGCACTTTATTTGAAACAACTGAAACAATTAAGTTACACAGTGGTTTATTCTCACTGTTTCACAGTATTATATTAAGTCTAATCAGCACTCCCTAAGAACCTTGAGCTGGCATCATGGATGCCCACAATTCCCAGCAATGCCTGGCACATGAAGGGACCAATAATTCCTATCTCATATAAGCATTCTAGTGAGTGTGAGAATGTTGTATTCATCATCTGGATTTGGCCTGGCTTTGAAAGCTCAGTACCTTCAAAGTCTCTTGAAACTATTTGAATAGTAATTCTCTTCCCCTTGCCTTTCCCCTTTCTTCTTTCCCCTTTTTCCTTCCTTCCTTCCTTCCTTCCTTCCTTCCTTCCTTCCTTCCTTCCTTCCTTCCTTCCTTCCTTCCTTCCTCCCTCCCTCCCTCTCTTCCTTCCCAGCTTATCAAGGTCAAAACAATAGAAATACAGATAGTTAAATTAAAGGATGCTGCATTACGTAACCCCCCTTTTTTTCTTTTTTGCTGAAGAAGAATACATTCATACATATGCTCCAGTGGCCTTATGAAACATCAGCATGTTGTATTCTTAAGGAACAGTTAGGGCCTCATATTCTGGTAGGACCCTCTTTCATATATATTTTTCAATCATGGTGCAATGGGACATATTTGCCCTTTGAATTTCTTTTTCCACCCAAGATACTATAAATACATTATAAAATGTGAATAATACATCATAAAGTACAAATGATAACTGAGTGCAGTGGTATTTACACAGCAGAAACTAAAAATTGTTAATGGCATGATGATTTAAATAAATTAAACCCTTAAAGATGAGAGGGGAAAACTTTATATCAATGTTAAGTATAATTTCTAAATGTTAATGAAAATAAGATTGCTTAGATTGTACAATTAACACCAAGTATAACTCTGATAAACAATTGCAAAATGCATTGAATTATTTTATAATACAAGAAAGGCTTTGATCTTTGATCTTAATACTTATTTCATACTAAGGTCTCCACTGTATTGCTACTTATAAATGCTGAAAAAGAGAAAAATAAAAAGGCTTGGAAAAACAATAGGCATTTACTTTCTAACTTCTCCCTTCTTTATATCCCAGCTGATATACAATTTGTAAACATTCAGAGCCTACTGAAAACCAGACTGTAAGCATTTATAGTTATATTTTTATGTTTCTAATATATAAGGCATTTAGAGGACAGACTAACAGTGATTTTTTTGCGGTTATAATTTTGAATTCCATGCTTTTATGAAATTTTGTCTGGAAATATGTCCAAAACCAAGAATGATATGTAGTCATTCTTCTAAGCTGAGTTTATTGTTTCATACCGATAGACAAAATCTTGTCAGATTAAAGACTCTTACATCTCCATCTATATACTCTGTGAAGTATAAGGGAGAGCCTGTCTTCATCCTCTTTCTCTCACACATAACATCTGGGCTGTGTTGCCTCTTACTCCTCTGGAATTCAGCCCCCCCCCCCAAGAATCCACCTCTTCATTCCATTCCATCATGTTTACAATTTTTGTCTTTTTGAATCTCTGTATGATAAATATCTACAGAGGCCATTGGCTAATCCAGCTCCTTTCCATATTGATGTTTTATTGTTTGAGAATTTTGTTCACTGTGTCAACTGTGGCAGACATCTTGCTTTATGATACAATGTGAAATCTGGAAGAGCAAAATCACCTTTGTCTTTTGAATCTTGTAGAATTTTTAATTTAATTCCAGGTCTTTTCCCCAGTCCTTCTAAATTTACTGACAACTTCTTGTGATTTTTGTGAGGTTTTCTCCGAGTCTGAAATTGGGGGCATTTGAAACAGGTAATTTATCTTGGGAAATACATTCATTTTGATAATTGCAGTTGATCCTAACTGTTCTGTCCAGAAAAGAAGTGTGTGAGACCGGGTTCCAACTAACAACTCTTTATTCGGTTAACAGCAACAGTAATGGAACATTGGCTCAAGCCGCGGCA
>BHFT01034969.1:0-16674 GCA_004320025.1 Laticauda laticaudata | reverse complement strand
TGAGGGAACCCGTCTCTGCAGACACGTGAATAAAACCTTGTTTTCCTTGGATCAACAAAACTTTTGGTGGTTTTTTTTATCTGCTTCCACCTCACATCTGAGAAATCATTTTATGCCAATGCGATTGGACCGCCCCACCTGCATGAGAAGGGCATGTAGCAGACCCCACCAATCAAGGAATTCTAATTGGTAGGACCAGAAAAGGAGACTTTTCTTATGTGGAGCCCAACACCGGACACCCCATGGTAAGATTTTGACCTTCTAAAAGACCTGAAGACCTGGCTCTGCCAATTGGCCTGGGACCCCAATGGGTATGTCATTCTGGAAGTAGTGAATGGATTAAGATCTCACTTTCTCTCCCTGTGCATCTTGTCCCTTCCTCCCCATCTTTGTCAATTGTCAAGAAAGCTAATTATTGGAGCAGAAGAGTAAATATCACAACACTTATTACATAATTCACAATTCATTTCTTAAGCTGATAATTCATTTTTCTTTTAATAAGGTCTGTAATTTCCTTATCGAGTGCATAAACTCCTTCAACAGTTTTAAAATATATCTGCTTTCATTTAGCAGTATGTCATAAAAGTATTGCTTTACAATTAATTTTATGTTATAAATACATCATTTTTCCAGAGTCTTAGTTATGCCCTTTGGGAGAAAACTGAAGCTAAAGATCTCCAAGTTAGTGGTTAAAATAGATTCTTCCTAATGATTATGAATAGCCTAAAGTTGACACTGAAACCATACCAACATTTTTAATTCTACACATGATTTAAAAAATGGTTGTATGCCAAAAAATGATTAAACTACTGATAAGGAAAATAAGCTTAAAATTTTACTTTAAAAGGTTTTCTGTTTATTTTAGATGGTATATTATCTATTAAAAACTGTAACTGACCTTGTAAGCATACTAGGCAAAATGCATTGCAACACATTAAAAAAATCTCTGGAGAAAATATCTACAAACCCCCTCCTCACATCTTGGACATAAACACTGTCAATTTCTCCCCTCAGTAGTCACATAAGGGCATTACATGTCAAAACAACTAGACATAGTTTCATTCCCCCATGCCATCACTCTGGTAAACACCTAATTCTCATAGCACTGTCTTTTGCCTAAGAATATTTATCCATAATGTATACCTCTAGTATTATTATCCTCATTTTCTTTACCATCCCCTCTTATTGTTATCATTATTATTCTCTGTTGCTTGCTGAAAGCTTCTGCACCAGAGACTAATTCCTTTTGTGTCCAATCATTCTTGGCCAATAAAGAATATTCTGTTCTGTTCTGATTCTCACTGGTATTCTCCTTAACATCAGCACAATGTCCTGTGATTGACCTGAATTTTTCACTTAACACAAGGAAAAGGGCTGCTTTGACAAACTAACTTCTCTATTTACTCTCACAAGCTGTCAGATAACAGTTAGATAATTATTTCCCACCTTTTTCTTAACTAGACACCTAATAACTGCTAGATACCTAACAATGTAGGTAATCCTCACTAATATGTAACCTTCCCTTTCTAAGGCTTAAACTAAGCAATGGGGAGAGGAGGTTGAAGGGCTATAAAACTTGCCCAATGAAAACAATTACTTTTGTAAGTTGATACCATGGAATTTTTTCTTTGCTGCTACCCAGATTCATTGTGGCTGATTGGGATATATCTGTGACATTGTAAGAACTGGGATTTCATTAATCAATTTAGATTAATTATAATTGTCCTGGCCTTTTTTCCTGTGAATACCCTCTTCAGTATCCAGCCTGAAAATCTGAAAACCAGCACCATACAAGCTTGAGGCATGAATGTTACCAAACACAGTAACATAGCCTGCACTTTATTTTAGTGGTATTAGCTTGACTTACAACACCTCTGATCAAGATCCATGAGTCCCTCTTATGATGACAGAAGCATTCTGAAAATTGCTACTTGGGATTGATAGGAATTAATGGCCAAAACACATGTATTAACAAATGCAGAAAAAGCAAACAAAATACTTTTGCTATGCAGCACAACTGTGAAGCTAAAGGGGGAAGGATAGAGTTATTGCAGTCTGAATGAAAGTCATTGATCTTGTCAAGTACAGTTGATGAATACATGCAGGAAATTGAAGATGTTAGTTTTGTAATGAAAATGAGATAAAAGTATGATGTTGTAGCAATATATAAATATATGGAAGAAGAGTCTCATGTAGTTTGTATAAATGCAGATAAAAATGGAATTCATAGGCTGGTAATAATTGCATGTTATATTACAATGAATGGGGATAATGAAGAGATTTTTATGAAAAAATGTACATTATAAATAAATACTAGTTGACATGAAATGCAACAAGATGGAAACATAGTGCAAGGTTAAAGAAGTGATTGGGCCATTGGGAAAGTAAAGAACCAAGTAAAGAATTATAATTTTGTTTGGAAATTTGGAGATATGAATTTAAAGGATGAAGAAAAATGTATGAAATGGTATATGTATTGAAAGCAAAGGTAGTTTGTTAAATAAAGTATGCCTTTAATTTCTGTGGCTTATTTTTTTCTTGTTATTTCTCTGTGCTCCATGTAGCATTACTTAGCTTGATTTAGAGAGAAAAATGAAATAAGTAGCTTGTAGAAATGAGTAAGATTTGCTGTGATCAGATTTTAATTCCCCAAAGAAAACAAGCATGCTTCCTTATTTAACATTTGAAGATTTCAGTTCTTTTCACACTTTATACATAAAATATACTGCATGATAGAACAGACTTCCAAATGAACATTCAAAGGCTTAAATATCCCATTTTACTCAGAAAAAAAGAAATTTTGCTGATTTAGATGAGACAAAAACTTTACAAAACTGTTTAGAATAAATTATGTGAGAATATTTAAGTAAGTGATAATCCAATGCAGAAACAAATTAAACTGGTATATATGTATTCATGGGCATATGTAATTTAAACACAAGTGCTCACATTTAACTGATGTGTAGATTTTCCATCATCAAATATATATGACAAAGGATTAAAATGTATTCGTGAAAAAGCACTAAAATGAGCCATATAAACTGTTAATTACTTCAGCTTGCATCACTTTGTTTTTTGGTATTCTTATTTCATTCCCAAATACCTATGAATTTTAATTCTGCAAACTGAAATTATTTTATTGCTTTTCTGAATATTGTGGATATTAAGTCTCACACAGTCAGCAAAAAGCAAAACAGCAAATCTGATCATTATAAAAACAAAGGACAGATGGAGACAAGAGCAGCTCATTCAAACAGGGGACAAAGTAGATTGAAAAACTAAACACAAAGGAATACGAACATTGCTTCTGTATAGTTGCTTTAAATATTCCTTAGCTGAAATTTATGGATTACTTAAGTGGTTCATTCCTGTTTGTAGATGTGCAGTTAATTTAGTATGCTGATTTGAGTTGCTACTTAAATCTAGGTGGCAAAATTTGTTTGCAAACAGATAGTCCTCACCTTGGTGATATTGGTGGCATTTATGGTGCTAAGTGATATAGTTGTAAAGCTTGATATCACATGACCACAGTGCTTGGTGATGGCAATCCTGGTTGTCACCCCAGAACCACACAAGCTATTAAGAGGAGGCAGCGGGAAATGCAGGCAAGCAAGTTGGCAGGTACACAGGTATTGCCTGGTCGTTGCACAAGCAGGTACTAGTGTGGACAGGTGTGCAGGTACTGTGAAAGGTGCCATGGACAGGTGCTACAGAGTACAGGTGGTTGCTACAAGCAAGCACTATGAAGTGCAACCAGAAACACAACTGCCATGGGGGAATATAGATGCTGTGGGCAAGTTCTATGCAGCGTGGGTAGATGGAAAAGTGGCAGAAACAAGAGTAAATTCGGTTTTCCTCCCAGCTTCCTCATTTGTAAGATAATGGCAGGGAATGTCAGAAATGATGGTAAAATGACTACAGCTTACTACAATGTCATAATCATGAGCCAGTCATCATATAACTGAAGCCACGTGAGAACTAAATACAACTGTCCTTGATTACTGTTGACCCTTATCTAACTCTAAGCAGGTGTCCACAATTAGTTGAGAAGATTTTGGTATATAGGCTATTAGCAAGAAGTTTAATTGAACCTTCACATACTGATCTTTTGTACCTTAGAGTTATTTAACAGAAAGTCCTTAACATTTTCCACCTCTACTTGAAGAGGTTGCACTTAGGAGAAAGAGAGGTGTCAGGATTCTGGCCATTACTCCAATTAAATCATAGGCCTCCAGCTACACTCCCAAAACTAAAATGTTTTATAGTTGTCAAGGGGAAGGAGGAAGAGCATAAAGAGGAGCAAGGATACTAGTCTTCTCTTCCATTGGTGATCTCTTAAAATTAAAAATGAATAGAAGTGGGCAATTCTTACAGCATGTAAAGCAGGCTTGTCAAACTTGTGGGCCAGATGCATCATATGCTACCCATGCCTGGTTTAATGAAGGGGAAAAATTGTGATATGTCATGTGATGATGCTGTGACAACGTGAGTTTGACACTCCAATGTAGAGAGATTCAAGAAGTTGGGAATGTTTAGCTCAGGTTAAAGAACATTGAGGAAATATTGTCAAAGACAAAACCTGTTTTCTCTTGCTCTAGAGTGCAGGACATGTAATAATGAATTCAACTTACAGAAAGGGAAATTTTGACAACATTTTAGAAACACCTTCCTAACAATGTAAACCAATTCAACAAAGAGGAAGCAGTCTATCAGTCACTGGATATGTTCAAGGGCAGGCTATATTTGTGAAAGATGCTTCAGATTTGGATTTCTGCAAGAGTTAGACTTGGTTATTAAAATGGCCCCTTGTTCTTGCTCAAAAAGACATTTTGTTACTTTAAAAGACAACAATACAATTTGCTAGCATTATCCTGTACCAGCTATAGGGAAAAAAAATAATGTCACATGCAAAAAATAACAACAAAACAACTGAGATTCTTCTGGTATCCTGCTCAAAAATAAAACTTTATTACAGTTCAGTTGTAATGGAAATATATATCAAATATTTTATATCAAATCCAGATGCAGCTATAGTTGTCCAGAGAGTCCCTAATGTATGTCATTGTCACCTGTAGTTGGCAATAAAATAGTTATTTTAGACTCAGTTGTGTAAAACCAATGGGCTATGCTTCCACTTTTAGTTCTGGGGGGAAACAGTTTTATAAGAAATTTGGAAAACTGTTATCTAAATCTTACTGTTTTCATAAAAAAAGCAGGATAAATTTCACTTACACAAAGAAAATGTCAATATGACAGTTTTAGCAGGCATATTGCTTAATTTTTATCCAAGCTATTCATAATAAATCAAAGAAAAGGAAGAAATCAAAGCAGAGTACTATTAGAATGTAATCAAAGATTTAATTTGTTGTTTAAGGTTAAGCCAGTACTTAATTTACAATACAGCCTATGATTAAGAACAGAAGTCAAATGTATTGGCTTATCTGAACTGCTAAAAAGGAAGACCTATTGCAAAATAAGCTTCCATTTAGTCACTGAGTTACAATATAAATGCAGAACTATATCCTAAACACACATAAATGCATTGACCTCAAATGATCACAACACAATTTGTTAAAATTTTGGCTCCTCCTGAGCTGCAAACCATCCATTTGTTTTAAGATTGTCATATGAACTAAATATTCTCCTGGTTAAAAAAAAAGTTGGAGATGGAACCTATGAACAAAACCAATTATATTTTATATAATTTTTAGCATTTACTCCTTTGTAAAAAAAATAACTTCATGATCCAGTGAACATAAATAAAAATCAGTGTTCTACAGTCCAACTGGAAGAAGTCAACAAAAACTTTTGCAGATGTTAGAATTGTCTCAACCATACCATTGGAATTTGCCTATGTATTATACTTGTTCTAATTTAATTGATGGTGATCAGGCCCCTTTAATAAGTCTTTGCTTCCTAACTTCTGGTTTGGGCTTCTTTGGCGACGGACCAAAATCCGTGATCGTGCGCGGTTTTGATCCATGCTCGCCGCTGGAACGCCCCGAGCCGCCTGGATTCAGGGCTGAGGAGAGCCGTATTTCTCCTCCTCGGCTGGCCATTACTCCCTTTCCCAAAGGTGGTTGCAGCGGTGGTCAGAAATGGCCACCTCAAAGAAGTAAGATACCCGAGCCGGACAAGATTGTGCAGGAGGAAGTTTAAAGGACAAAGTTTGACTGTGGTTGAATGGAGACATCTATTAAGGTACCTGGAACCTGAATTTTAAAGACTAATACTATTCCTAAAAAAGATCTTAAGTGGCAGAAAAAGATCTTAAGCGGAAAAAGAAAGGGAAAGAAACAGAATTGGCTTTTCTTCCTCTCACATTGACAGTTTTAATTGACTTGGAACATTAAGAAAAAGAAATTCAAATAAAATGAAATTGATACTAATCCACTTTGACATTAATAGGCTATTTCTAGCTGAAAATAAAGTGTCAAAGGGATAAAGATTCTTGGATAATTTAAAAAAAAATTCTTAAAAAAAGAAAGAAAGCAGAGGAAGGAAAAAGGAAACAAGAGGGTGGAATCTGGAAAATGGAGGAGACCACCTGGAACTTAAAAAAATCAATAGTGGAATTTTAACAAGGTTTGCAAAAGATACATTGTAGCTGAAACTTTGTTACAAGATAACAAAGCCCTTGGAAAGAGAAAGTGAGAAAGAAGCAAGAAACAGTTTGGATTTATTAGATGGTTCCTGGATTTTGGAGTGGTGGATCCTAATGGAAACAAATAAAAATCAATTGGGGGTTGTTTAACATTTTTTAAAATGGCATCACTCCTTGAAGAGTTAAAAATGAGACTTAAAGAAAAAAAAGAAGAAGCACAAGAGGGAAGAGGATCTTTGGCTTCATATTTCAATTTTTAGAAATAGAGATTTTGAACTATGAAAAACAACAAGAAATGCTGGCAGAACAAGAAGGCAGGATAAAGAAGAAGCCATCTTAATTCCAAGCAACTTTAAGCAGAGTAAAAAGGGAAAGGGAGCAAAGGGAGTTAAAAAACTTAAGCATTGAACAACAACCCCCAAAAAAAGTAATTTGAAAAGCAATCATAATATCAGGAAGAAGCCGAAGGGAGGATCACAGAAGAGAGAATCAGATAGAAAAGGAATAAAAAGGGAAGGGAGAAGAAGAGAGGCAAAAGGGGAAAGAAAGAGGCTATAAAGGATAGAAACAAGATATACAGGAAAAGCGTACAAGAATTAAAGGTATTTAGAAGACACAGAGACAATGGTTAAAATTTAACTTGAGAGGATTCTGCAAGGTGCATGGGATAGCATTGTTATTATCAAAAATAGAAAAGGGTTAGAAAATATGGTTAGATCATTAAAGTGATATAAAAATTTGTACTGCATGTGTACCAAATATTTGTTTGTAAAAAGAGTAAGTCTCAATGATTTTAAAAGAAAGTTAAAAAAAACTGAAAAAAAACATGGAAGATTTTTATCAGTTGACAAGATGAATTTGAATAAGAATAATAATTTTATTGATGGCTGTTAATAACTATTGTTTTGTTTTTATTTAAAGACAGTAATTAAGTAAAATATGAAATATGGATGATTAAAGTGAAAGACAACTGATTATTACTAGGTAATGTTTGTTAAAAGAAATAGAAATATAAAAGATTGTTATTAATATTAATGCAGAGCTGTACTTGAATAGAATAATTATTCCATTTACTATTGTTATACATATATATACAGATATATATATGTATGGTATTCAGCTTTGTTTGGGTATTTTCCCACGTCATTATAGTTGTTGCTTTTAAAGTTGTAGCAACGTTTCGGCAGGAATCTTCATCTGCATTCATCAGGCTTCTGTATATGATGATGGCAGATGAGATTCTGCCATAACATTGCTACAACTTTAAAAGCACAACTATAATGACGTTGGGAAAATACCTGAACAAAGCTCAATACCATACATAAAATACCCGCAAAAACTTAAGAAACAAATATATATACAAAATATACTTTTTTCTTTTAAGAATTTAGTGTGTATTTTTAAGGGAATCTACCAAGCAGAATTCGACTGAAAATAGGTATGTGTTATAAAATAGAGGTTTAAAAAATGAATGTTATAACTGTAAAGGTGTAACTTAAATTTTATAACAAGATTTGAAAAAGATACAAAGGGTTTACATTCAGTCTAATAATTACAAAGGAAAATTTGTTTTTATGAGAAAAGACAACATGAAATTGTAAACAGGACAGACAAAAGTATAAAAACATTGATTAGAAAATTTTAAAAATTAGAAAAAGATATGTAATGAATTTAGAAGGAATGAGATAATTTAAAATAAGGCTATAGAAAGTAAAGAAAGGAAAGGCTATTGAAAAAATTGTGAAAATATTTATCTGATATGGATTAGAATTGTATAAGATAAACATGTATTGTTTTGAGTATTGAGTATAAGAATAAACATGTATTGAGTTTATGTCTGTCATGGAGAGATAACCCAGGGCCACACTGTTCTCAAAAAAAGATATTTTATTTGTATGTTTTGTGAAAACTTAAATAAAACTTACAAATAAATAAAATATATATAAATAAGTCTTTGCTTCCTATTTGGTAAACTGTGAATGTGCAGCAATACAACACCAACACAGAAAAAGCAGAAGTGTCCTGGATCACCCTGAGAATAGATCTAGCTTCTGAAATGGAGAGCTAAACACTTACAAATGGGACCATTTTCATCCATCCCCCATTTTCTATGAGGGAAACTTCATAGGCAAGTAATTTTAGTTTCTTCCTTTTCACAACATACTTGACATATATAATGATCTGTAGACATTAAGTACTATCCACAGCTTTTCCATCATAAAGGGGCTATTTTTCTACCTTCCAAAAAGAATATCTCCATAAGAAATGAGAAGGGAAGGATAACAGCAAAGATTCAATTAAAGAATATTTGAATATATTAGATATGTGTAAAGTATGTCTATAAAAGGATGAAACTAAAATTTCTTGGCTTAATTTTTGAAGGAATTGTTTAAGTTTGGAAAACAAGGAGTTCATTTCTCAATTTGAAAGTCAATGTGGAGGCTTAAATGACTTGTTTTTCAAAATGTGGTCTTTAACAGGTCAGAGGAATAATAATACAGTTTTGATCTGGATGTTTCTCTTTTTGTAGAAATTCAACAAAACATGAGTATTTATTTTCACAACCCAAATTTGCTATTGTTTTGTTCTAATCATCTTCATTCCATTCTGCTGTATGAAGATAATAACAATTCAAAACAACTGAATTGTTTTACATCTTTAAAAAAGGTTAAGAGAATTAATTCTTTTGTAACCTGTAAAACACTGATTACATTCAAACATAAATTCCCTTGCTATTCTCACCTATTACCTGCTAAGTATTTTGACAAAACAGCTGAAACAAGGCTCATATATACATCTTGAAGTATAGTTAATCAAAGTGAGAGGGTATCCATTACAGATGTTTCCTCCAGCATGCATTGATATTCTCTGGAGCCTTTAGGTCTACATAGATTGCAATTTATCCCAATATAAAATATCCAGCAGCTAAAAATATACAAGTGTATGGTCTCAGTTACAAGAAGGAGAAAATGTTCTTATCAAATAAAGTCTGTCTTGAATTCAGACTCAGCTTTTGATGACTTCATAATCAATGCAAACTGAATTTTAACTAAACCTGATTCATTTAACTTCGCTTTTGAGTTCAGCCAAGATCAGCTGGGTGCTGCCACTTAGCTGGATATAATTTATGTTAGAAGCAGATAAAATATACCTAAGCATTGTTTAAGAAACATTCACATTCCAAACACTAAAATTCTAGCTCTAGATTTGGAAGGACAATTATTTTATTCCCAATATTGAAATGAATTGAATATTTTATGTGGCAAAGTTTGATTAGACACACAAGAAATTTGTTTCTGGTACATAAGTTCTCAAGTGTACATGCAAAGCAACAGAATAATAATAATGCCATCAATAAAAGAGAAGATAAAGAAAATAAGAAAGATAAATAATAGTACAGTCACATGACATGGATAAGGTATACATAAATATTTAGGCAGCACTGTGAAAACTGTAGGATATTCATATACCATAACTACATTAAAGGAGCAGAATATTAATTTTTTTAGTGAAGGATACATAGACATGTTGCCTGAACCACACTCCAAACAATTCCTGATATTGTTAACAATTTTCTCTTATATAGACTGAAAATGATGGTTTGGGAATACCAGCTTTCCAATGATGATAATGAGCAGTTTGAGAGAGACGCAAAAAATGCTGCTCAATTTTCTGATAAGCATTTTTTCAAAAACTGTGTTTTATCTCTCCTGCCAAAAATAGCCACTTTAGGCTAATCCTGATTTAGTTGGTTGGTTCTTTTTACAATAGCTCATGGGAACAGCCAGCATTATCTTATCTCCATTTGCACATAAGAAATCAGGATCATGTAGCTTGAAGAGAAACACATTTCTCTCCTGGGCTTTATGGAACTCAGCATAAGGAGGAATATGAGTGTACCTACCCTTCCTACAGTCAGAGTTAAAATATAGAATTGATATAAAATATAGATAGTAGCAACACATTACTGAAAAAGAAACTAATGCCATTGTGAACAATATTTATAAACCCCAACTTGGATGGGCATTCTAGCTTATATTAGTTCTCCTAATAAGGCTTTCTTAAAAAGCCAAGTTTTAACATTTCTCCTAAAAATACAACAGGATCAAAAATAGTTTTATCTAATCCAAAGANAGAGCTCCATTGCTTGGACTCCGTAGATAACAATCCTTAAACATACATTTTTATATTTATTAAATGCTATTTAGCAATTGGCTATTGGCAACCACATTTCGACAACTGAAGTTCAAAAAAAGATCAAATGATTTACTTTTAAGTCTTGTTTTACAAACAGAAGCATCCTAAACATTCTTAAAACTTCAGCTTCTTTAATTTTGTTGTCTGGGGATGATGGGGGTTACAATCAGGCACATCTGGAAAGTAGTAGGCTAATTTATTACATTAAGTCACTCTTAAAAAAAGAAAAAGAGAAAAACAGTTTCTAGGCAGTTGAATGATTACATTCTGGATAAGATACAGAAATATTATTTGATACATCTTGCCATATTACAACAAAAGGCAGCTATAAATGTCATCAAAAGTTCAAGGAAAGACAATTATTGGTTTCCATCCAGTAACATGGACACATCCATCAGATTTTTAAAGAAGTATTATTATTTTAACAATTTTAAAGATTCAAAACACTGCTAAAAAGTTGGCATCAGGCCAGCCTGTATATGCAAGAAATTATGCAGATGTTTTCTGAAAATAATATGTAAAGTGATAAAATGCCTCTTTTTCATTTCCTATCAATGATCTTTGTATACTTATGACAACATTTATCCACAAAATTTGTGTTCACCATATGTGCCACTTTGCAGTTTAAACATCAGTGATCTAGGCTTCCAGAGTACATACACTACATAGTCAAATTGAAGTGCATCTGGTGTACTTATTTATTACAAAATATTTTTCCATGTCCAGCAACCCCTCCAACTGAAAGCACTAGCGCAGGGGGGTCAAATGGGTGGCCTGCGGGCTGGATGCTCCAGCTCTGCAAATGGGAAAAACGTCACGAAACATCAGGTGACGGCAATGTGACACAATGAGGTTGACACCTGTGCAGTAGTGGTACAGTCTATATAAGAGAAGGCTTTTGACCTGAGAACTCTCAGAATTCTCAAACAGCATGGGGCCAAAGTTGCCCACTCCTGGTCTATATTACTGAAAGGCAAACTTAACTGTGAGTAATTTCAGCGTTGTCCCAACTCATCTTTAGATTTTAATTTTTATGAAAACAAACACATAACAATATTAAAGGATGTTACCACCCTGTGGATGTGCAGTGATAGAAAGGATTAGTTAGAGATGGAGTCAAATTTTTAATTGGAGAGGATGGGGCAAGATCTTATTAATGTTTCAAAATCATGCTATATTAATTAACAGGTGCAGGCTAGCTGGGATAAGATTAACACACTTTTGCAACAATAATGATGGCTGTGATTCTAGAGACTTGTGATGGATGTTAGGAAACTATTATTTAATAAGCATCTCAGAAAAAGTAATGTATTTTTAGGTGGAATCCCTGAGGCAATTGCTTTTAATAAAAATCTTCAATTAGGATTAGTGGATTTGTATGCTAGAGCTGGGTTGGAGAATGATGGCCTTCTTATGACTCGTGGACCTGCTGGCTCAGGAATTCTGGGAGTTGAAGTCCTCAATTCATGAAGGGGCCATCATTCCCCACCTCTGTACTTGAGTAAGAGTGGATGACTGAGCTTCTGTTGGAGGCAAATGGCTATCTTATAACTGGATTAGGGAAAGATCTGTAAGAAATTCATGAAACTGAACAATTGTTATCAGCATTATATGCTTCTATTGGAGACCTTCAGTTGGATGTTATGGGCTACATTATGAAAGTTGATCAATGAACATTCTAATGACTGGATCTGATGCAGAATTTTCTTCTTTTAAAATTGTGTCCTACAGGAAAATCTAGGGCAAATTAGAATTGATTTGGTATGAGTAGAAATAAGAAGAGTATTTTTTTGAATTTATTCTTCTGGACTTCAAGAATCAGCTATAGACCATCTCTAGGATACCTGCTAACTGATTAAGGAATTTTTTATTTCTGCTAAGATCAAGGAACAGCTCACTCCAGAAACTACGAGGACCAAGTTGGAGAGCCTCAGCCGCTACTCTCAGAATATCAGCACGAGGGCTGGTCTACTCCACAGCTAAATATTGTGCCCCTGTTTGGCTTAATACCTACCACACTAGCAATAACAATGCTAGACTAAATGATATAATGAGGATCATAAGCGGTTGCATAAAATCTACTCCTACTTGCTGACTCCCCATCTTGAGCCACATTGCACCACCAGCTCTACGAAGGAAAGAAGCCTTAGTGAAGGAATACAACAAAATTATGAGAAACCCATTTCTCCCTGTGCACGCTGATCTTCCTTATCTATCAATTGGCAGGCTTAAATCCAGGAAGCCCTCTCTGGCACTCGCTCAACAGCTGTCTAACAACTTTGACATCAACACACAGTGGTAAGCCAGACTGCTGAATACTCAGATACAGGCAGTTACATAGTTGACCCTACACAAAAGGTGCCAGGTTTTGACCTTCCTCACCAGCATTGGTTAACTGTGAACAGAATCCGTACCCAACATGATGTCTGCCAGGACTCATTGTTTAAGTGGGGTCTTGTCTCTACACCTCAGTGTGGCTGTGGTGCTCCTCAACAAACTATCCATCACATTGTGTCCGAATGTCCATCAAGGGATTACACCAGCCCAATGTCTGATTTTTTTTCAATATAGACCACCCTGTCCTTGAATGGCTGGGTGGACTGAACATTAACATTTGAGCCACTATAAGTCCATGTATTTGCCACATGCTAAATAATAAAAAATAATGATTAAGAAAACCTTTAGGAGATACAAGGTAATTAGAAGGATGTAGGGATCTAAGAGATTTAAGAAGGTCTTAGGGATTCTTAAAATTTGAGGCCTTGGCTGGAACAGACATACTTTCTGATTTTCAAAGAAAACATTTTTACTTTTTCTCTTGATAACTGGGAAGGTCATATCTGTTAACTTTACGAAAGTATGTTATAAAGAGATGAGACATTCTTACAATAGATATATTTTATATCAGATTCGTTTTCAGGGTTAAAATCAGGTTCTGATTTAGTTGGGTAAAGTAGATGCCAGTGAACACTCCCATTTGAAAGACCAACCATTTAATGTGATTATTTTGGCATTGTCTACACATTGTTAGAATTCTACATCTGACTAGGGAATATCCAGGTACAAAAATGAACTTGGTAAAGCAAACATAAAAACATTAGCCAATGTTTGATCAATCTTATAAACTACTGTGTATTGATCCTTCCATTATATGTCCTTTACCATGACAACAGATGCATCTGATTAAGAGGTAAATAATTAGAGTAGAGTAGAGTAGAGGATACCTACACTTATCTAATCAGCAAGAGGTGGATAATAAAGAAACTGAAGAAAAGAGGACTTCCTCACCTGAACTTCACTTTATACTAACTCACAGGTTTAAAATCTATGTTGTCGCCATGGGTAGGTGAGGTTTGTTTGAAAAAAAATCTATACTGTGTTTTTACTGTTTGTAAGCTGCCTAGAGTTGCTGTGAGGGAGTAGGTGGCTATATATTTTTTTAAAAAATAAATAAATAAAATCTGTTTAGGATGAATAGGATATTACTGGTACCTTGCTAATGGTCTAAAGCAGGGCTGTCAAACTCCTGGCCACGGTCCGGATGCGTCACATGCTAGCCATGCCCCCACCCGGTTTAGCAAAGGGGAAAAAAAGTCCCAATACATCACGTGACACCGCTGTGACAATATGAGTTTGACACCCCTGGTCTAAAGCCATCAATTAGTTACAACAGTTTTCAATGTTACCTCTGTGCTACAGCAGTAGCTTTCTAACTGTAGAACTTTTATATGGGAGATTTTCTATATTTAGCACTCTTAATGTATACACTTGATTTTAGCTGATAGGGTCTAAGGAAGGTTTACTTTGTTTCTATTTGCAAAAACATCTTGATTTTAGTTCTATTTTGAGATTAGATTATCCAGTTTAATGTAGTATGAGATTTTTGGCAGATTACTTTTGGCTTTGTTTTTGTTGGAGCTTTTTTTTGGTAGTTAAAAGTTTCTTGTGTTATCAGATAAAGTAAAGCATAACATTTCAATACATAAAAAGAGAGAGTAAAATGTCCAAAACTTGTGAAAGAATATAGAAGACTTTCCCTTTCTGCCAGAGTGCAAAATGTAGAGCAGCTGCTAGTATATGTATGTATATGTGTGTGTATATATGTATATATATATGTGTGTGTGTGTGTGTATGGTATTCAGCTTTGTTCGGGTATTTTCCTACATCATTGTAGTTGTGCTTTTAAAGTTGTAGCAACGTTTCGGCAGAATCTCATCTGCCATCACTAGGCTTCTGTGACAGATGAGACATGGGAAAATATCCGAACAAGCTGAATACCATACACGTAAGAACCCGCAAAAACTTAAGAAAACAAATATATACATATATATGTGTGTGTGTATGTGTATATGTATATATATAAACTGCTAAAATTTCACAAAAGAGACGTCACCCAAATCTTTCTTAAAAATAAACTGTTGTTTATAGTTTTGCTAGATCTGTTTCTCATCTTCCTACAAAATAGAGCTCAAGATAGCTTGATGGAACATGCAGGAAAAGTCCACTGACATGATTCCTAAAATATGTAGCACCACAATGTCCAAGACTTCCTCAGACAACCCCCAACAAATCTAGCTTTAAATGAGACACCACAGCCTCTGTATTTGGAAGATACAGACATATTTTAGGTACAAAGAGTAAGCCTAGTTTCTTGATATACTAAGCTGATCACACAACCCAAATATCTTTTTCTACACATTTTTACACACTATTGCACAACAGTCTTGCATTTCAAATGATCTCAATCTCTTTCCTCCTTCTCATCTTATTCCTCATTCCCAGTATTGGATCAAATATCTATTCCTTTTAAATAAAATTGCTTTACTTGGAGTGAGATGTTTTTGAACAAAATCTAAAAGCAGAATCAAAAGAAAATAATACAGCAGAAAGGAAGAATTTACAGTCCTCCAATTCTTGGACTGCAACCCCAATCAGCACAGCTGATGTTAAGGAATAATTGTGGTTTTAATTCCATGCTTATTGGAGAACTAACCTTCTCTGGTTTATTATAGTAGATATTTTCATAAGTGAAATATCAGAGGAAGAGGCCTTTGCGGGGCATTTTTGCTCCCAGAAGACTCCTCTGGGGCTCAAGAAGAAAAAAACGGAGCATGGGAGGGGCATGCAGCACCCTTCCATGCTCCATTTTGGGACCTTCCTGGCCTCAGAGGATCCTCTGGGGGGACATTTTTGCTCCCAGAAGGCTCTTCTGGGCCTCAGGAAGGCAAATCATGGAGGGGGGACTGAGCCTCTCCCTCCATTTTTTGCTTTCCTGGGCCTCAGCAAGGAGAATCCCAGCACAGCTATTTGTATGAACAGCTGATTGTTGGTAGGGGAAAAAAATAAATACCTTAAAGGGCGAGCGTTAGGTGGGTGGGGTGAGCATCAGGTGGGCAGGGCAAGCAAGCCAGCGGCAACCGGCCAACCAAGTCAGAAGCGTGGCCAGCCAGAACTTACTACCGATTCGGTGATCCACACCAAATCCTTGCTACCGGTTCACCCGATCTGGTGCGAACCGGCTGAATACCACCACTGGTTGCTTTTTATTGGAGTGTCAAAATGCCATGTTACGATTATTAGGAAAGTGATGCATTTGTTTACTTCAGAGGCACAATATGAGTTTTTCTGAATCTGCTATGAAACAAACAAAAAATCTGAAGGAATTTTTTTCTACAGGTGGTCTTCAACTTCCAACTAAAATCGAGCGCAAAATTTCTGTTACTAAGTGAAACATTTGTTAAGTGAGTCTTGCTCTATTTTACGCATTTTCTTGCTACAGTTGTTAAGTGAAAGGGTGTTGATACTTACCTGATACGCCCATTCTCTGTGAGCTGTGAAGAGCATCCAGAGATGGGAGGTGCTTCAGTCTCTTC
>BHFT01034968.1:0-63063 GCA_004320025.1 Laticauda laticaudata | reverse complement strand
AGGCTCTCCTGCCTCCTCTCTTTTTGCCTTCTCTCTCTCTCTCTCTCTCTCTCTCTCTTTCTTTCTCTCTCTCTCCGCCTTCTTTTGTCACAGTCATTCTATTTCTATTTGTAGGCCTTTGTATTTAGATATCTTCTCTGCTTCCTTGTCTTCTCTTCTACTGTCTCCAGTATTGCCATGTACACTATCCAAACTTTCTTGACTTTCTTATAGACAATTGTTAAGTCTGGGATATTATGCAGCAGGTTTCTGTCTGTTTGAATTCTAAAGTCCCAGAGTAATTTGCATTTTTTATTTTCTGTTACTTTCTCTATTATGGGTCCCATCAGTTCTTGCTCACAAGCAAATGGTCTTGGAGAACTTCCAATGCACCATTGTTACTACTTCGTCTGTTTGGGTGATTTCCTTTCTGTTGTTGGACTGCATCAGTTAACACCAATTAACAATTTGAAAGTTGTTGGTAAGCAAGTAATTGGCCTGAAGTTGCCTGATGCTTCCCCTTTTGCTGGATGTTTCATTATCAGGTAGATTTTGCTAGATGTTAGACACTCTTTAATTTCACCTCCTTGCAGTATGTCGTCCTAAACCAACCTGCGTTCTTTTATATTTGTTTGGGTTATCCCATATCCTCACCCCAAACTGCACTGTTTCTTCCTTATCAGGTGCTGACTGATTCACTGCAATCTCTCCATTAATGGAATGGGGAGAAATGTTTCTGATTAGATTGAAATTGAAGATTCTGCCTATAATTTGCAATGGAGAGATTCACTGTAGTCTCTCCATTGATGGATTGGTAGAAATATTTCTGATGATTATTATTAAATTTATTTTCTGCCTACCTCCCCCCATGGGGTTATTCCAGGAGGTTCACAATATTTATTTAGCATATGGTGATGTTACATTAACCAGGAGACTACAGTGCTATTATGAAGTAGTTGTTTGGATGCCAATGTTTTGTTCACACTCATGCATTATCCAGAGTGCACCACAGGAAATGAACTAGTTCCATACACATAAGACTTGATGGTATTCTGCAGCAATCATCTGGAGCTTTCCCCACCACCAATGTCAACTCACATTTGGGAATCACATTCAGGCAGCTCAAAGCGTCAGTATGTTTTTTCCCACCAAAGTAGTATCTATTTATCTAGTTACATGTAACATTCTTTCAGACTGTTAGATTAGCAGTAGCTATGGCAAGTGATGGGAGTTCATTCTGTCATAAAGTGCTAGAACTCAAACCACTAGAATATAGACCTTCTCCATCATTAAGTCACTGGTCCATCACGCTGTTTCACAACAATAAAAAACAAAGAAGAAACAAAGAAAAGTTTAAAGTAAAATAATAGAATAATTGAAGAGGTGACTTTCCCATTGGGTCCCCAGTTCAATTTGCAGAGCCAGACATGATACAGAGAAATTTATTTCTTTGCAGGGAATGCATCTCATATAAAATAGATAAAATACTCAGTTCCCAAAACTAGAAATTACTTTATTTAATCCCAGGACCCTAATGTTAATGAAATTTTACTGTAGTCCATTAACCCTCATCCATCCCACTACTATATTTAGGAACCAGTCTCAGTTTTGCCGTCACATCTAAAACAAATGTTACATATAACAAAATGACATATGTATCATCGCCATATTGATATAAAGTGCTGATTCAAATTCCCTAATAACCTATTATGACAGTATTATTTAGATGTTAAAGAGAGCTGTTGGCCTAATAAAGCGCAATGGACACTGCTCAAAAAAATAAAGGGAACACTTGAACAACACAATGTAACTTCAAGTCAAACACACTTCTGTGAAATCAAACTGTCCACTTATGTAGCAACACTGATTTACAATCAATTTCACATGCTGTTGTACAAATGGAATAGACAACAGGTGGAAAGCATAGGCAGTTAGTAAGACATCCCCAATAAAGGAGTGGTTCTGCAGGTGGTGACCACAGACCACTTCTCAGTCTATCCTTTCTGGCTGATGGTTTTGGGTCACTTTTGAATGCTTGGCGATGCTTTTCACTCTAGTGGTAGCATTGAGACGGAGTCTACAACCCCACACAAGTGGCCTCAGGTAGTGCAGCCTCATCCAGGACTGGCAATCAATGCGAGTGTGCAAGGAAGGTTTGCTGTGTCTGTCAAGCGTTGTGTCCAGAGCATGGAGGCGTACAGGAGACAGGGCCGGTACATCAGGAGACCGTGGAAGGCAGGTCGTAGGAGGGCAACAACCCAGCATTCAGACCGCTACTCGTCGCACCTGTTGTGCGAAGGAGGGACAGGAGGAGCACTGCCAGAGCCCTATTAAAATGACTCCAGCGGGCCCAAAATGTGCATGTGGCTGCTCAAACAGTCAGAAACAGACTCCAATAAGGGGGGTATATGAGGGGCCCGACGGTCCACAGGTGGGGTGGGTTTAACAGCCCAAGCACCATGCAGACATTTGGCATTTGCCAGAGAACACCACAGATTGGCAAATTTCGCCGCTGACTGGCACCGCTGTGCTTCTTTTCAGACGACAGGCAGGTTCTAACACTGAGCACATGTGGCAGATGTGACAGGGTCTGGGAGACAGCCCTGGAGAGCGTTCTGCTGCCTGCAACATCCTCTCCAGGCATGGACTGATGTTGCATAGTGGGTCAGTAATGGTGTGGGGTAGCGATTTTCTTTAGGGGGCTGCACAGCCCTCATGTGCTCACCAGAAGTAGCCTGACTGCCATTAGGTACCAATGCATGAGACCCTCAGAACCCCTTGTGCGACGCATATGCTGTGCGGTTGGCCCTGGGTTCCTCTAATGTAAGACAATGCTAGACCTCATGTTGCTTGAGTGTGTCAGCAGTTCCTGCAACGACGAAGGCATTGATGCCTACTGCCTGGCCCGGCCAGTTCCCCAGACCCTGAATCCAATTGAGCACATCTGGGGCATGATGTCTCACTCCATCCATCAACGCCATGTTGCACACCACAGACTGTCCAGGAGTTGGGGGCGATTGCTTTTAGTCCAGGGTGTGGAGGAGATTCCTCCAGGAGACCATACGCCCTCATCAGGAGCATGCCCAGGTATAGGTGAGGTCATACAGGCATGTGGAGGCCACCATCACACTATTCGAGCTCATTTTGACTTTGTTTTTAAAACATTACAATCAAAGTTGGAATCAGCTGTAGTAGTTTGTTTTCCACTTTAATTTTGAGTTGTAACTCCAAAATCCAGACCTCCATGGTTGCTAAATTTGATTTCCAATTGTATAATTTTTGATTTTGTTGTCAGCACATTCAACTATGTAATGAACAAAGTATTCAATAAGAATATTTCATTCATTCAGATCTAAGATGCCTTATTTTTGTGTTCCCTTTATTTTTTTGAGCAGTGTATAATGGTTTATAGGTCACAAAGCTGCTGTATTCCTTGCCAACTTTTTGGTACAGCATACATGGAAATGAATGCCGTATCATAAGGTATGGAACAGAGGTGGTACTTAGCAGGTTCTGACTAGTTCTGGAGAACTGGTAGCAGAAATTTTGAGTAGTTCAGAGAACCGGCAAATGCCACCTCTGACTGGAGATTTTACATTATCATTCCCCTGCCACACCCACTAAGCCACACCCACAGAACTGGTAGTAAAAACATTTGAATCCCACCACTGATATGGCACATAATTTGCTTCAAGAGGATGTGCATCAATCTTGTATTAAAGGGATAGAGAATAGTGTTTTTATTTTAAATGTCATAGCATTATAGTAGACTTCCAACAGTTCCAAATACTGAAATAGATAATAACAAACCTCATACTGCCTAAAAAGCTGTGCTCATTTGGTACTTGAATGAACTCAGCAAAATAGAAGATCTACCAAAATCTTAGGGTATGTGTCAGATCCATGTATCTGTCATTTCTTTAGTGGAAGAAGTAAAGGGGGGGGGGGAGGCTGATAAAGAAATCCTTTCTTGATGTAACCTGAATATATTTAGTCTTATATCGAATTTGTATAACCCACACATGATACGATAGAGGGAGAAAAGCCAGATGGCCAGATCTATCACCTCTGAGAGGCACAACCAGGAGATGAGAAGGTCATAAAAATAATTCCACGGTGAGATTGAACTTTGGGAATCTCTTGAATAGTTCATTCTAAAAAGGGGGTGGGGTGGGGAATTAGGTATGCCCTGGGAAACTGAAAATATCATTCCTTACAAGAGGGGTGGGGAGGAATTAACATACTGGCTTTTGTTTCGCTAAGTACACATCGAGATAAGGGGAGGGGATCTAAACTCCCATATGTATCCCTGTATGCCTGAGAGACCTCGGACGCTGCTTTGAACTCCTACAGGAATTATCTCATCTCAATAAAGAATTCCTTTGTGATACGTTTGGATACGTTTTCAGAAGTTCATTCTAGTTGAGTGAATGGGAAAAGTTCTGTAGCCTGACAGTATGTTTTGTTCCATAATGGAGAGAGTATTCTGAGATTATTGTGTCATTACCTCACTTTGCTTATAGAAATACCAAAATTTTGACAAGATTGTCAGGCTTAGCAGGCAGTTTTCAGAAAACAGTTATTTTAACTTATCCCCTACTCCTGCAGAAGTAATTGAAGCTGTGAAATTGAACTTCATGAGAAATGGAACACTTTCAATTCTTCCTAAGAGATTCTCCCTTTCACACCTGGGAGCAAATATCAGATCAGAGTGGTGTCCTAAGCAATAGCAATAACATGTAGATATATATACCACTTCACAATGCTTTACAACCCTCTCTGAGTGGTTTACACATGTCAGCATATTGCCCCAACAATCTGGGTCTTCATTTTATCAACCTCGGAAGGATGGAAGGCTGAATCAAGCTTGAGCCATGGGCAGAGTATGCTGATATTATGTCTCTGAACTGAACCATCGACCACATCATCATTATGAATAATAAAGTCCTGCACTGAAGCTCTTGACTTTGTGTGTGTGTGTGCGTGCGTGCGTGCGTGTGTGTCTGTGGGTATCTGTGTGTGTGTGTGACTGTCTCTGTGTGTGTACATATTATAAATCAACAGCAACTGTCACTTGTGTCTGCGTCACATGCAGGCCATGCTAACCCTGGCTCTGCAAAGGTTAAAAACGTCACAATATGTCACATGATGTGATTGAGTTTGACACTCCTGGTATAGGGTTTCCTGCCTAAAGAGGGATTTGGATTTGAAGACCTCCAAGGTCCCTTCCAACTCTTTATTGTCAGCCTCCAAGAATCCTTCTTCTGCTTGTCTTTCTGGCTGCCATAGAAACAGGGGTGGGTAGATTAATTGGGCTTTGTGGGGGAGGGAGAAGAGTGCTGGAGGTTTGAAATGGTGAAATGTAAAAGTTGGGATGTTTTGTTCAGTACGCTAACTTGCTTACTGCGCAGATATAGCCTCTTATCTATTCAGGCCAAGGTCAACCATCCTGGCATGCCAGATGTCTGGAACACCACCTGAAGATGCCCCACATGACCATTATACACATCTCAGATTGGATGGCCAGTTTGAACAATTGGGGGTGGGAACATTGACATAAATTTGTATATGTGATTTTCACACCTATTGCCTCAGATTTTGTATTCTTCTGATGCTACCATGTCAATTTTGAGTAAAAATCCTTTTCTCTAAAACAATGGAGTCTTAAGGTTTTCTTTCCTGGATTTTGAATGGAGCCTCAACTGACAGTTATTCTATTTGTGATTCTATTCTATTCTATTCTATTTGTACACATCCTCTCTGATGATGTATCATCCAATCTGCCCTATATCTTCTATTGTTTTCTGTGAATATGGTTTTCTCATTGATGCTAGTATTTATTAGAAAAAGGCTGGTATAATACTGTGAGAGGATTAACTGTGTATTAATATAATTTGCTTTTGAACAGCAAAGCTGGTCTGCTTTTATTATGAGGGAAATAATGGATTAGTCTGTTTACTGTCTATGGTAAAAGCATTTCATTTGAAAATTTGAAACTTGCAAGTATCTTTAAAGAGCTTATTACATGATTTGGTGTTTTATTGCAAAATGACATAGTTCAGCCCCATTTGTTTTACTTCCAATCCTTAATGTTCCACATGGTCAATGTTTCTGTCATTTCCATTGAAATACTGAGCAGGATCCTTTTGAAACAAGAATGTTTTCTGCTGGAAGAGTCAGGGATTACTTAACATGCAACATTGTTTTGAAGATTGTATGGTTTTCACATAAGAAACATTTTCCAATCTTATTTGTAGCATTGCCAGTTTGCCTAAAAAGAAGATGATTTGGTTAAACTGCCTTTTTTTCTACTTTGTACAAACTAGTTCATATATTTATTTATATTTACTGATGCTTCTTTATACTATATGAACAACTTAAGACATGACTACCTTTCTGTAACAAAACTGTCCGCTTCTGTCTTCCAAATCCCTAATCTATTATTTTTTACATTGTCACTTATGAAATCTTCCTGCTGAAATGAGAATTTCCTTCTTTTACAGTGACAGATCTATAGTTTACTAGAGCTAATCAAGCCTAGATCTAGTTAATCATATGCCATGAATGTGAGATTGAGTTCTGTGACAGAAAGAAGATGGGATAAATATACAAGTAAAACAAGAAAACCTAAAATCTTGTGGGTACAATTCAAGGATGGGATTCAAATTTTTTAACAACCAGTTATGTGGTCATGGCCGAATTTGTGGGTGTGGCTTGGTGGTCATGTGACTGGGGTGGGTGTGGCTACATGGTCATGTGACTGGAGTGGGCATGGCCATGTGGCTGGCAACCCAAATTTAAGTGGTCCTCACTTAATGACCAGGTGCTTGCTTAGTGGCCAGTTGCTTAGCAAGTGCTTTTTGCCAGTTTCCAAGGCTTGGGGAGGCCCTGGAAAAGCCCAGGCAGGTGGCCATGTGGTGGGCAACCCAAATTTAAGTGGTACTCACTAAATGACCAGGTGCTCGCTTAGTGGCCAATTGCTTAGCATGATATAAGGATTAATGCAAATTGGAAAGGAAAAACTGCAGAGATTGTGCACATGTGACTTGTGCCAACCAACACACTATGTAACTGAAGATGGTTTATGTTTTATGTTTTTGTTTATGTTTAAAAAACATTTATTTCGAAAGTTTCATTTATGTATGCATGCAACTTCTTGTTACATTGATGTTGCTACATATTGATTTAAGCAGAAACAGATAATGTATAATATCAATGTAACACGAAGTTGCCTGTCTCCCTTTTGGTAAGTTGCTTTTTTATTTATGTATTTTTTTTTACCATCTGTTTTTGTTTTTATTAATCATAAAAGCAAAACAGATACTAAAGAAATAAATAAACACATAAATAAAAATTACTATTCATCTTGATGCTTCTTTAAGCAAAGGAGAAAGAAACATCAAGATGAATAGTAAAATAATTTTTATTTATGTGTTGATTTCTCTGGTATCTGTTTTGTTTTTATGATTAATAAAAACAAAAATAGATAGTGAAAAAATAAATAAATACATACATATAAAAAAGCAATTTATACATAAATATAAATAACCAAAAAGGAAACAGGTAAGTTGGCTAGCCAACTATGCCGGGGTCCTCCTCAGTCTTCCAGCTTGCTGCGGTGAGGCTGGCCAGCCGAGGAGTCGGCTCTCGACTGGGCTGGCGGCGGAGGTGGCAAGAGGAGGTAGGGGACTGGCCCAGCAGGACTTGCTACTTTGCTTCCTCACTACCAATTGGTGGTGGGAAGGCAAAGCAACAACCCTTGGGCCATGGTGGGTGAGGGTAGGTGGCAAGCTGGCAGCCTAGCCAAGATGGTAGCCACCATGTGGGCGAGGCAGCGGTGCCTGGCCCAGGAGTCGGCTCTCGATTGGGCTTGGGGTGGCGGTGGCAGCAGCAGGAGGAGATAGGGGACTGGGTCAACAGCAGGAGTTGCTTCTTTACCTCCTCATTACCAATCGGTAATGGGAAGGCAAGGCAGCAACAATGGAGGGCTTGTGGGTGAGAGAAGATGGGGGCGGGCAACTAGGATTGGCAGTGGTAGGTAGGTGACCAGGTTGGAGGATCGTACTTACCAATCTGCGTCATCAGAGGCCGGCGGCGGAGAAGGCAGTCTGGGTGGGTGAGACTGGCTAGTGGCAGCGGGAGGCAGGCAAGGCAAGGCAGGCCAGCCGGGCAAAGATGGTTAGCTGCAGTGGCGACCGGGGCTTGTGGCTTGCTCTCACTCAGCAGGGCAGCAGAAGGCAGGCAGGGACGGACAGCTGGCTGGCTTGGCTGGCTGCTGCTGCTGCTGCTGGTGTGAGTGATGGCACCGCACAGGTAAATTTTTGTAATCAGCACACATGTGCTTTAAGTAGGAGTGGGGAGGGCATGGGAGAATGAGAAAGGGATTTTTGTTCGTGCACGGTAAAAAAAATGTTGTTGTTTTTTTTAAAAAACTGGGTTTTTTAAACTTTGGAGCAGTGGATAGGGGCAGGGGTCAGGGCAACGAAGGGAGGGGTGGGCAGGGGAGAATGTGGAAGGGATTTTCGCGCATGCACAGTAATAAAAACTGGTTTTTGGCCCGTAGGAGCAGCGGAGAGGGATGGGGCCAAGCAGGAGTTGGTTTTACCGGTTCTTAGAACGACCGGTAACTTTAACAATCGGTTCTATAGAACCGGTGTGAACCAGTAGAAACCCAACCCTGGTACAATTATTTAAAAACTTCTCTTGCCAAATTGTTATTGAAATAAATGTCATGTCTATACAGTTGTATTTCTCCCCAAATTATTTAAAGGGGTTCAGTCAGAGCATTTGAAACGTAATTTATGCTAGGACATGACTTCAACAAGCATGCTAAAGGAAAGAGAAGTATCTTAGTGATATGATCAAGAAAGTTAAAATATCTCTTTGGACTCTGGCCAAGCAACTTTATCTGATCAGAACCTGATGACTTTTGCCATGTGAATCCTAGCTGGTGAGTGAGTGAAGACTACCTATAGGAGAAAGGATGAGATGGCCTGGGTGGAATCCTCCAGTTCAGCAACTGGATCTGGTTTTAGCAAAACATATATATGTATGAACAGAACTACGTTTATTAAAAAAAATTCCCAAGACAGATACTCTTTTAAAAAATTATATAAGTTTATTCAGAAAATTTAATATAATAATTAAAAGCTAGCATCTTTAAGCATGTTACTTTCATAGTGAAAGAGAAGGAGAAGAAAATGTATTTCCTCTAAGAAATAGGCTGAAAGGGACTATCTAAAGTCATTTTCCTAGTGATTTATACCATTTTCTAGAGTCAACCAACCATTAACAGTAAATAGTATACTCTTGATTTCATTTCAACAATTACTGGAGGTAAGAAAAATGGTCTATCAGCTTTTATTTCAGAGAAGACAGAATGGAAATGATAAGGCAGAGTTCCTGGCTTGCCTTCTTAGATCAACAACCCCTGGTGTTTAATAGGATAAAACACTCACTTGGGTTGTTTCTGTCATATTCTTGCTGCTTAAATAGGATAACATATTTGGTGATGTCATCATCAAATGTGCCTAACTTGAGCAAAATCTAAAAATTGGCAAGTTGGCAAGTAAAAATATTGCCTGCACAAACACATTAACTAACAATTCTTCACGATAATGATATATAATAGCTTTGATTTAGTTATTGCTTAGTTAGCAGTTTATCCATAACAAAATATTTCAGCAGGAAAATGTTGAACAGCCAGGTTCAATTCTTAGGATCTCAAGACAGAAGAAAAACTCTGGCTTTCCATTCAGGAGAATACTGCCAGGCAGTATTGATAATAACTAACATTAATCATTATGCTTTAATAAATTCTACATATTTATAGGATCCAATCTGGGTCAGCAACTGGGACCAGAAGTTTAGTCTTTCAAACTTTTGGACTCATACTGGAGTCCATCCTCAGAGAACCTCTCTCTCTACTGGAATGTGTGTTTTGAGCTATTCTATATGTTGTGTTTATATGGTGCCTGTCTGGGTGTGGTTTCTTGTTGGTTGATTGGGGTATTGATGGCCAGCTATTAAGTCAATGGCTGTTGTTTCCTTGTGCTGCCAAGACCTCAGCTCCTAAGTACCTAATCAGCTGATGGTAAATTAGCACTCCTATTCTCTGATAAGGGGCTTCAGTCATTTCTCTGGCTATCTATGTACCTGCTCAGTCAAACAGTCTTAGGTAACTGTGAAATTGAATATATGTTCTTGTTTATTGCAATGTGAGGCTACCAATGAATTTGGGTCTCCTCGTGTGTTCTTGCAATCTGGTGGTTAGCTTCCTTCCCATCTATCCTATATAATCACAGGACAGTCCATGCAGGGAATCTGGTTGATTACGTTAGAAATATCTCCCACCTCCAAAAGATCTTTGCAATGCATGATATGTCTTTATATGATAACCTCTGAGTGGTGCACAATGCCCACTTGCAGATCTTGGAAACTGCGAAATGTTTTTGATATATGACAGGTGTATCTACATTCTGGCAGATAGAAGTTCTCTGCAGGTGGACTGCAGCCTGAATCTTGGAAGAATAAACCTCTGGTGACCAACCAAGATTGCATCCTGCAGCATTCTTCTGGACAGAACATGTATATTTGCCTTTATTCATATACTAATTTAGTAAACAATTGCTTCCTATATGCTATGTAAGTGACATTGAATAGTAGAATATATCTTTTCTGGCAAGATATGAGTTTTATAGGAGAGTTTGATTTGTTGTAGTATTTCAAATGCCATGAAATGTTGCAGTTAAAAATGGTATGAAAATTGGATTGTAGCCAATTATCTTAAATAAACATAATGATGTATTGCTATGCCTCAGCAGGTGGCAGCACCTAGCTGACCATTGTCTGATCTCAGAAGTTGAGCAGCTTGACACTTGTTAATGTACATGAAGATTGCTTACAAATCCTAGGGCTGTAACCCAGACAGGAATGGTCTGAGAAAACATTACACAGAAAGGCAATTTCAATGGTAACACTGTTGCATTAACATTGCTAGAAAAACTATATGGATGCAAACATGAAAGACAAGTTTGATTTGATGCTGGTTTTTTTAAAATGTGCTACCATACTAGATTTTTTTTAAAAGGTGTCTGAGTTTGCATTTTTTAAAATGTATTATACTGCAAATCATGTGAAGTGCCTAACCTCTAGGAATCTCTGCATTAGAAATGTATATCAGAAGAAACTATAACTGATAGAAGAGTCAAATATTAAATCTTCATCCCGTTATTATCCAGCATATTAGCTATGTAAGAAGCTTAACAATTATAACTGTGATTGACTAGGTGGGCTCTAAATCCTAAATATCAACTGCCAGAAGGGATAATTATAACACATTAGCACCTGCATCCCTAGACAAGATTGACAACTCCCATCTAACATCTGCTTAATATCACTTTCCTACTTTTTCTTTCTTTTGAAACAAATAACAAAGATGTTCTTGAAAGATAACAATAAGTCAGCATTTGTGTTATATATGTAGTTGATTACAGCTACAAGTTATATTTGGCAGTGTTCCACTGCTGAAATTAAATATTAAAGTGGAATTTTTAAAGGAGCTACAGTCATAGATGCATTTAAATTTTTTTCATTTCAATCCTCTGAAAATGAAAACAACACATAAGTGTACTTGATTGAATAATTCAGTGAATAGAATTTCAAAGAAATGGCTTCTTGATATTTTACTTATTTATTCATTTATTTATTTTCTTATTTATCAAATGTATGTATTGCCTATTTCACTCTCATTATCAAAACAGGAAAAAATATCTAACTGGAGATGAGCAAAGTTTAGGAATGTTGTACTTAAGTATCAGAGAATGAAAAAAAAAAATATCTGTGCATGCTTATAAAAAAAACAACCCATACAGATATACTTGCAGACCCAAAGCTGAAGAAGCTGTGACAGAATAGTTCTGTTTTCATTTCACTCTAGCCTTTAAGGTCAAGTATAATGTACCTGGAAAGGAAATGCTTAGGTAATATTGTGAATTATCAAAAAAAATCCTGTGTATTTGGGATAACAATGATTTGTATTTTATGACTGTATAACTAGCTTCAAAATAATACATCTGTTGACTGAATTACAATGTTGATTCCTCTTTCATATGAAAGCAGATCTTTAGCCTAACATCCGCTGCATTGTTGTATGATTTGGAAAGGGATTGACCAGCGCTTTGTTTATCTGAAGGTCTGAGTTCAAAGGTCAATTCGCACACACCAGTGCATATTATTGTGCTTTCATGCACATACTCTTATGTACCATTCAAAACATGATCCAAGTAGTTGCTAATTAATCTGGTCATTGTTATGGGAGCTGAAAGAAAAATTATTCTAACATTCCTTACTATTCATTGAAAAAGGGCACCTCACATCAAATGTTTTCTAATATATTTCTCTCTCCAAGCCAATCACAGGCATCTCGAATCCAGGAGCTCTTTGAGAAAAATGTGAGTTAGAGTTTATCACAAACTGATAAATGTGAAAATAAAGTTGCATGGCAACAATCCATGTAATCATCTAAGAAAGGAAAATGTGATGATCCGGGGCTTGGCACAAAGACAACACAGTCACATAAATAAGAAAAGTCCCTTTAATACTTCTAACTTTGTCCCCAATGTCCAGTTACCTTCAGCTGGAGAAAAAACTCTCCAAAGAACTGTCTTTAAGTGGAGGAAATTCAGTCCAAAAACAAAGTACTGTATATATAAACTGTAAATAAAAATCCACACAAACTACGCTGCAGCAATTAACTGGACAGGGCAGGATAAGAAATTGCAGACTTCAAAGGCCAGCAAAACACACACAGTTGGGAAGATTCCAGGAACCCAGATAATCCTGATAAAACAAGATAATACACTATTTGTTTCCAACAAGTTGCTGTGCGGAAATTCCCTTTTTTAAACACTGTGTTCCCAGCTGCAGCTAATGAAGGGAATCAGGATCCTTTCCTCCCCCATAAGCCACACAACTCACGTTGTTTCCTTCTCTATTTCTCCCTGCATGCCCTAGGATGAAGACAGGGTGGGCCTGGATCTTCCTCTGAATTCCCTCTGCCTTACTCTACCTCTTTCCTGCTCTGCCCAGCTGGACTGTGCCCTTCCCCAGTTTCTTCCACAGCCAATGGAGTCACACTTCCACTCTCTGTCCGCTGCTCAGCCTCCCCCTCAGAATCAGATTCCAACAGGGGCATGACAGAAAATATTGCCAGTGAAAATATTGGACTTAGAGATTCATATATTGAAGGGCAAAATGTGATCAACTACATGTGTGGACACAAATGTTTGTAACACTTGAAAGCACTGCGGCTTTTCTTGAGATCACACATTGCTCTCTGAAGCTGCTACATCTATACCTATATGCACTTTGAATCACCTTTGCTCTCAAGTCAAGATTTTTGCACTGCCCTATAGAATATTATCAAGTAATGTGATCATAGTCACTAGTTAAGAATACAGTAGGCACCATACTAAATAAGAAGGCAATTGGGGAGATACAAGTGAATTTTAAACAAACTAGCAAACCCCATCACTATTTTAGATGTTATTAAATTTATATTATTTTCTCAAATAAATGTCTCAATTTGAGCCAGAGCTCTTATGCAATTTTTCCCCTTGCTCCTCTTTTTTGTTGTGCGAATGCATGTAAGTGTTATGCAGTGAATTTAAAACTAGTAGAATGCTGGCAGCAATTTAAAGGTGTGGGCACAGTGGTATAAACAAGTGCCATAGTAACCAGCTGCATCTGTCTTCTTCTTTTACACACACACACACACACACACACACACACGGTTCTTCTCTATCAGCCTTATCCAGTTTGAGTGCCTCAAATGTAGGCTTCCATTTCTAGAATCCCCAGCCATTCTGGGAGTTGAAGTCCATGCATGTGAAAGGTGCTCAGATTAAACAAGGTGTAACTTCGTATTATTCTATATTCATAATAGTTCTTAGTTCCTTTAAGTGTATCTCTGTCCATAACTATGTAGACTTGGTATCAAAATAGCCATTCAGTGGTTACATGAATCATGCTTGTCTGCCAATTCTAGGTGTGCATCTCCATTGAGGAATAATAAAATAGCCGTATTAATGAAAATGCAGAGTGCTGCTTATTTTATTAGGTCATAATGTACTGTATGCTTGATTATAGCTGGAAAGAATGTGAAAGAAGCAGCATTGCAGAGATGTGCTCTAGTCTTCCATTGTTTCTTCTGTGAAGCTAGCCTGGTGCATACTTATCATGCCATCTCATTCTGTTAAAAATATTTTAACATTTAAACCTCGATAATTTTGCATCGTTAAAAGAAACTGACTTAGAAAGGCATGCTTGAATATGTGGTAATTTTAGGATAAGAGATCTAAGCAGTCATATGCTGTTTAAATGAATTAATGAGCTAGAATGACATAATCCTACATAATACCCTTGAAGATAACTGCAGATATATCACTTGAAACAATAATACTGAAATCACTGGAGAGGATATGTTCACACTTGGAATACTGAAACATTTTAAGAACATGTCATGAAGTGATAACTTCAATAAATATTCTACTAGTGACCTCACCCCTTTCCTAAGAGGTCTATAGGGGGCGTGCATAAGTGCACCAACGTGCCTACCGTCCTTGTCCTATTGTGTCTTTTATTTTTCTTATATGTAGCCATGTATTCATAACTATGTTTATCTTGTAAGCAATTGACAAACCAAATAAAATAAATAAATAAAAATAAATTAATGAGCCTCACATATCAGAGGACCTAAAGAGAATGTTAATGTTATAACTTTCTTGGCTGAAAACTATTGTGGATAATTATTCACATGTTACAGTGCTTTAGGTTGCAAGTGGAAAGGTATGGCACATTGTATAGGGCACTCATGTGAACAACTCCTTGAAACAGCTGCATATTTTCCAGGGATCATGGTACTGTTCTTCTTAATTGCAATATCACCTATGTCAGTGGTGGCAAACCTTTTTCAGCTCCTGTGCCGATAATTGTGTGCACGCTCATGTTCTCACGTGCCAGCACCCAGAAGGCAATGCGTGCTGGAGCCCCCCCCGTGCATGCATACGTGATCCCCTTGCTGTGCACCACGTGTCTGTGCATGCACATGCAATTCCCCTGTTGTGCACCATGCGTCTGCACATGCGTGCATAATCACCCCATGCACTGCACATCTCTGCACATGCATGTGTGATCACCCCTGCATGCCATGCATCTGCGCATGTGTGCGTGATTCCTCCATGTGCTGCAGAGCCATTTCCCCCAGCATGCAAGAGCTCACCCGGAAGAGCCCCACTGTGCATGCACATATGCCGGCACCGCCCAACAGCTGATTGTTGGGTATCAGGCGTGCATGCATGGGGGGGCAGGGGTGTGTGGGAGACACATGCGCATGCACAGAGACACATGGCATTTTGAAATTTTTGAAAAAAATGCTCAGTTTCAGCATAAGATAAAATACAAAAAGTAAAAAAAAAGGAGGGGATAAGGAAATATAAGTTAAAGAAAAGACTAAAACAGGAGTGCAAAAAGAAAGAAAAAGAAGAGGAAAAGTGGAAGAGAATAACTTCCAACTTTCTTCAGTACAGATATAAAATATATTGACCTCATATTGTAATATTAATAATACACAGTATTTCTATCATCGTAAACTGTCCTAATAGTCAAATCCCAAAATTAAATGTTCATTTCTTTCAGTTTCTAACAAGAAATCCAACAAGTGGTTTCTAAGTAGAAACAAAGTTAGACAAAGTCTTTTCTTTAATTAGAGTCGTCAGTTTTGCCATTTCAGCCAATTCACCATCCATTCTTCAATTGTTGGAATTTATAAGCCTTCCATCTCTGTATGAACAAAAGTCTTGATGTTGTTGTTATGTACAGAAAATAATCTGTTTTCCTTCAATCTATTTGTTCAAACCTAAAAGGAAAGCCTTTGATTTCAATTGGGCATTTAAGAATTCTCTGAATCAAAACACATACCTGATCACAATATTTCCTACCTTTCTTACATGTAGTGGTGGGGTTCAATTTTTTTTTTTACTACTGGTTCTGTGGGCGTGGCTTGGTGGGCGTGGCAGGGAAAGAATACTGTAAAATCTCCAATCAGAGGTGACATTTGCTGGTTCTCCGAACTACTCAAAATTTCTGCTACTGGTTCTCCAGAACTGGTCAGAACCTGTTGAATGCTACCTGTAGTATACCAAGATGATAGAAACTACCTTCCCATTAGTTACCTTTCCAAAGTATATTTGGTATTTCCTTATACATCTCTGACAATTTATCAGTTAAATACTAATGGTACATTATCTTATAAAGATTGTATTTCAAACCACAATTTAATGTGAATATCTGTCTTTTACCCTAATCCTTATTCTCTCATTGATCAAGCATTATATTATATACAATTTTTTACCCATTTAATAATACAGTCTTTGACATATACATCTTCCATGTTCATTTTCAATCAATCTTATCATTCTAGCAACAACATGCTCATTATTAGTACACAAATCCAAATCAAAGTCAGTTAGCATTAATTTTGAAACCATTGCATTGCAAACAAAACCATGTTTTATTTCTCTGTTCCACTCTGAGCTGTTCTGAAATAATCCAATATTCTTGATCTCCAGGGTTCTCCATTTCAGCTAGTTTTCTGACAGTCACACAATGAATGATTTTAGCTGTTAGCCTTTCCTACCATATATCCGCACACTGGAATGTGATCTTAGTTTTCCTTTTTCCATTTGGCATTGGTTTTAAACTTGTAGAGAAAGATCTCAGCTTGGCAAAAGTTCCGTAGTCTTTCATCCAACATACTGGCCTAAATGTGAAGAGGCAGAGGAAAGGCTTTATTTATTTATTTAATTTACAATGCCACCTATTCACCCGTGGCGACTTAATGTGGCTTACAGATTTGAAATTGAAAACAATAAAATGAACAAAAAGAATAAAATAAATTAATAAAGTACAATAGAACAAAACCTGGGAAAATAAAACAAAATAAAAAATCGCCCCCAACTCCCAACCCTCCACCCCGATGACAACAGATCACATGAGCCATTTGATGGGCTTCATCCCGCTCTGGGTTCCTCAGGCCCACTGGCAGAACCAGGTCTTCAGTGCCTTCTGGAAGAGTGTTAGAGTGGAGGCTTATTGTGTTAGAGAGGCAGCCACCACAGAGAAGGCCCTTCTTCTGGGTCTCTAGGTGTCTCCCTAGCAGATGGGACCTGCAGCATTCCCTGCCTCTCTGCTCTGATGGGTCAGGTAGATGTGACCGGCAAGAGATGGTCCCTCAGATAACCTGGTCCCAAGCCAAAGAGGCATCTTCTCAGAGAACCTTGTTTTATATTTATTCCAAACTCTTAGGATGGTATGTCTAGCAAAATGATTATTAATGTCAACATTTATTTTAACCTTGTCATACCATAAATAGCCATGCCATCCAAATCTTAATTCATGGCCCTCTAGTTCAAGCAACCTTTTTTTCACCCACTCTTTTAGCCAGACCAAGCAACAAACATTGAAATACAATTTCAAATCTGGTAAACCCAGGGTTCTCTTTCCTTAGCATCTTGCAAAAGTTTGTATCGAATTCTTGGTTTTTCCCTTGCCATATAAACTTAAAAATATCTATTTGCCATTGTTTAAATGGAATATTAGTCACAGGTATTGGTAAAGTCTGAAACAAAAAAGCATCTTTGGTAAAACATTCATCTTAATTACTTAGAGATTCTACCCAATAATGATAGTGCAATTTATCCCATCTTAGTAAATCCTTTTTTATTTCATTCCAAAGAGGCACATAATTGTTTTGAGACAGTTTAGCATTTGCCCTAGATGACATCTTAAAGTGGCAATGAACCTTTAATGGAAGAATTGGGAATACATCCCATCATTTCTGGTTCTTTATGCCAAGAGTTTCTAGCAGTACATTCCTAGAACAATATCACATCACAAAAAATAGTGGGGTTTCTAATATAACATGGACCTATAACTATTGGTATAACTATTTTTTTCAGTTTCTTCTTAACATAGCATAGCCTATGGACTTTTCACAATAGTAGTCACTGTGGATTATTATACTGACCTAAAAATTAATTTAAATATTCTTTTTTTTAATTTTAGTCTCTGAAAGAGCTCTTTAATCTTCATGTTAACCATTAAATTACTTGATGGTTGAAAGCACTTGTCCTTCCTACATATGAAGTGTGAACTTCCCAGCTGGTAATTGTTAAATTTGTATTAATCATTTCAGGTCTAGAAAAGAGAAGAAAAAAATAGCCTATAAAAATAGGCTATCACCTATTTATATGCATGATGTGAGAATTATTATATCTCTAATCATTATCATATGGTTAAATTATATTATAGAGAAACTCACAACACAATTTTATTCCCAAGAAAGTCTCAGTTCCTATTCACTTGAACTAGAGGGGATTAAATTTAATAGAGATTACTTTTGTGTAGACCACTTAGGAGTATAGTGTAATACAGTAAAATATTACTTTTGACCATGCATCTGGATGATTACACAGCAACATAATATCTGAGTTATTAAGCTAAATGATTACACTGATTTTAATCCTTTGGATCCATGTTATGAAGTGGTGATTCAATAAGGCAACATTAAATTTATATTTTTCCCCCCAAGAAAATGCTTCAATAAAGTATCCAATAAGGTAAGATTGCAATCTTACTATAACTGAGGGAAAGTGAATTGGCTCAACTATCTGTAAATACTGTATGTATGGGATTTTTGGATTGCAACTCAAGCCACTATTATGCTTTGTGTGAGGTTCTGTCTTACTCCTTCCTACTCATTGATTGCAGGGCGCAAAAGGTGATATCACAGCACTTCATATCTATCAGAAAATGATGGTGCCTCAGGGGCACAAAAATACAGCTGAGATTTAGGTCACAGAAAAGAAAACAAATAGGGAAATAAGCAACAATTTTCACAATGTGCCAAACATGGGAAAACGAATCAAATTAGCCCTGCCAGAATTTTCAGTAAAGCCTGTTATAGCTTCATGTCATTTTTTGATTGAAATCTGTTGGATTTGTTACCAAATATAATTAAAAGCAGCTGTTTGTTTTAGATAATATGGCATGTCTCTTTAAAACACTGGTCTTTAATACTACAGGTCAGCCTTGACTTACAGCAGTTCATTTAATGACCGTTCAAAGGTACAACAGCATGAAAAAATGTGACTTACGACCATTTTTCACATGACTGTTGCAGTATCCCCATGGTCACCTGATCAAAATTCAAAATTGGTAACTGATTTATATTTATGATCGTTACAGTGCTCCAGGGTGAGGTAATCACCTTTTGCGACCTTCTGGCAAGCAAAGTCAACGGGGAAGCCAGATTCATTTAACAACCATGTTACTAATTTAACAACCACTGTGATTCACTTAATGCGATGACCCGGAGTGTAACACAAGCATAACAAAATCTAAAATGTAAATAAATGTCCTTTAATGCCTCCAACTTGGCCCCACTGTTCAATAATTCTCAGTTGGAGATAAAACGTATTCAAAAATAGTCTTCAAAAGAAAGCAATGCAGTCTGAACTTAATGAGCAGATAGAGGTGAAATAAAAAACTAAAACAAACTACAATGAAGGAAATTCCACAACGGACCAGGATAAGCAATTACCAACTTCACAGAGATAACAAGGCACAGTCTGTTGGAAGGATGCCAACCAAGATAATTTCAGCCCAAAATAACACACGCTTTGCTTCTGGCAATGCTGTGTTTTAACTGCCTCTCTTATTTACTATTCTCCCCAGCTGCAACCAATGAGGGAGATCATGGCCGCTTCCTCTCTCATAAGCCTAGTTGTTACCTTCTCTGTTCGTCCCTGCATGTCCTAGGATGAAGAGAGGATGGGCCTGATTCTTCCTCTGACTGCCCAGCCAGCCTCTGCCCCTGCCCAGCCTCCTCCACAACTTCCGGAACCACACCTCTACTCCCTGTCAGCTGTTCCTCCTCTCCTTCAGAGTCTGACTCTAACAAGGGCATGACACTTAACAATTGTGCCAAGAAAGACCATAAATTGGAGCAAAATTCACTTAACAAATACCTCACTTAGCAACATAAATTTTGGGCTCAATTTTGGTCATAAGTCTAGGACTATTTGTACTCTAGATTGATTTTTAAAGTTAAATGATTCAAAGCTTGATTTTCTCCCCTTCCTTGCTACGCTGATAGAGTTTTAGAATACTGTTTAGTTTTATGCCTCTCACTTCTTTGACATTGTTCTCTAAGTGCTGTCTTCCTAAGAATAATATTTCTTCTATCATGGGTATTCTGCTATAGTTGTTCCATCTCCAAATATGTTTTTTTCTCTATATCCACATGTCAATCAACACCTTCTTTTAAATGAGCAAATGACAGGCAGAAGAATTCAAATTAAGGATAACAGAGGGTTTTTTTCCCCACTGAAACCTCATTGCTATGGTGTAAAAAGTATATCTGCATTAGAAATTGAAGTGATTTGCACAGCTGAAATCTATTGTAAGGTATTATTTTTACAGAAAACAAATATGCCCACTATATGCCCACTATCCCAAAGAAGATTTCTTGGGGGAAAAATTGCTAACAAGAGCAAATATTTATTGTACCATAATATTCTACAAATCCCAGAGGCTTCTCTATTCAATTTTATGATAGAGGAAGCTATCCTGCAAATAGCAAATGGTAGACATCTATATTTTAACACATATTCATTTCATGTTTTTCTTTCTTTATTTATTACTAGAACACTTACTTATTTATTACATTTTACTTTGATAATTAAGACTAGCTTCCCGGAGTCTCTGAGCAACTTATTCTGTTAAAATTACAAGATTTAAAAGAAAATTCAACGAATACAATCAGCCTGATGCCCACCATGTGGGGTTAGCATGAATTTACTTGTTTCCAAACAGCTTTTTTATCTTCCTCTTCTGGGAATCTGTTTTAGAACTAGTATTTATTTCTCTTTATATTTTTTGGGTTCATCCCTTGCTCTTTGTAGTATCTCTGTTTTTATTGCTTTTTTGGTGAATCTCACACATACCTTGTTGCATATCTAGTATGAATTTTAAATATTTCATCCATTTTGGAAAGCATTTATTTATTAATTTCTTATAGTAAGTTGTGAGTTGCCTTGACTTTAGGAATTGAGAAATATTGATTAAACATATTTGATCATGGAAGAATTGAATGTGAGCTGGAGTTAAAAGCATTTAGGTCTTACTTTAAACCTCTCTCAACCCTAACCCCAAGCAGTAGGAAATATTTTCAGATCTAATTACGTTCTTAAACTATTCTGCTAATATACAGAGAAAGAGAGATATATGCAGTAGTAAATCTATCACATTTGTTTGGCATAAGTCTCATTTGATCATGTTTCCATGATATATTTGCCGATATCACTAGGAACACAAGCAAGAATACTATGATTCTGAAAATTAAAAACTTTTTTTTAAATTGAAAGCAGTTTCACTAGACATGATGGTTAATTTGGTAAATTCATTTTAGAAGTAAACAATTTACAAAAACATAAATAATAAAACACAAGTTTAGGCTAATCCTATATCAGTTGTTTATATTAAATACAGATAGAATAATGGTACTGTGGTGTTTATCTTAGGTTAAATACCATTTTGGAAGCTTTACTCAGTTCCTTAGAGTGAACATTAAAGCTATTCATCTATTGAATGTATACAAAAGAACTTAGACAAACTTGTCATTTTGTCATGCACCAAAATTGGTTTCAAATCCTACGGCATTTGTGGATACATGTATCAATAGTTTAAAAAATAAAGCACATCTTTCTATTATTTAGTTTTGCACATCTCACATTAAATATTAAATTAAATATTATATCATTTTCTGGACTCCTTAATGCTTGAATTAACTTCATAACTTGTAAATAGTAGTATTATCTAGGAAAGTTCCATTCCATTTTTAGCAAACTGCTAGTTTTATCAAATACTCTATAACTCATTAATATACTATATTATTCATAAAAATATACACCCTAATTTTAATAAGGTTATTAATGAGTAAGTCTACAACATTTTGCAGTGGTGATATATAACTTATTTGGGAACACAATGAGTTTTTGCTGCAAATCAGGCCTGTCAGATTTGGGCTACAATAATAGCTCTAATAAGACCTTGTAAAACAAATCAAATAAGTTGTTTTCTGTGAGACATATTTCGCAATGGTCACTTGTAATTGGATTGAAACTAATATTGCATTACCTTTAAAATGGGCCAATATTATGGAATAAAGAGTACAAGACAAAGGAAATAGGAAGTAATTTCTTTTTTCTTTAAATAATTTAGTACAAACTATTAGGTTGCAACATAAGAAACCACTAAATTATTTTTTCCAAAGTGCTGTTTTAATGTTTGTATTGATGTGCAAAGCTTAAGAAGTGCAAACTGAAGATGGCAATGCAGTGATGTTAAAATATATTCAGCACCTGCTGTATCAAAACACATTTAAAAAAACAGATAGGAACCATATGTTTCTTCTTTGGCTGTGAAAAATAAACAGATGCTCTGAAACATTCATATTGGAAACTTTAAAAAAAACACCAAAGAAATGATAATTCTGAAAAATGATGTGTAAGAAAGAGTGGGAGGGAGAGTGGTAATGGCAAGTTTCCAGGTTTTCTATTAAACAGTCACAAAGTATGAACTTGAGTGTTTCTCGTTTATACTTTCTCATTCACTCTCAGCAAGAAAATACTATAGTTAAAAATTGTTTAATCAGGGCTACTATAACTGCGTTGCAGAATTCCAAATAACCTTGAGATGGCAATATCGATTTAGAGATTTATACATCTCTTGGCTGAAGTCTGTACTTTTTCAGCTCAAATAAGGTAGCCCTTTCTTGGTCCTCATAAAAAGTTCAAGATCATAACTCCAAATAAGAGGAATATACTGTAGATGCCCATTCGTTTTTCAATGCCATGGTAAGCATATATATATGAAATTAGATTTGAGGTGATTTCTTCGACTATGTGTTTTACAGGTAGAGCCAAGCTTTCCATAGGCTGCTTCATACATGCATGTATTTACCATAGACTTCAAAATACAAGATAATTTGTATGAAGAAATGACCCATCACAAAGATAATTCACAGGGCTAATTTTCATTCATTGTCTTTAGATCATCTATCCCTGTATTATTTAGGAATAGAAGGTTGGTGTGGAACCAAGGCTGCAGAGCCCCTGGTGGGGAGGAATTGTGGCTACTAACACTCTACTGATGTTGCAATGGTAGGGAGAAGATGCCTGTGACATGTTGGTACAATATTAAAACATAATGGAATGATTCCACATGCTAGCCTACCTACTGGTTTGTAAAACAGGATAGCGTACCTGGAGTCATGTTCTTATAATTTTTACTGAAGACAATTTATAAATCCAGGAGATTGTCACAAAATGTACAATAATAGCACACAGAGAGGTGAATAAGAATATACTCATTTCAGTGAATATGAAATATGCAGGGATGGGATTCAAAATTTTTAACAACTGGTTTTGTGGGGTGGATTAGGTGGTAGGCGTGGCTTGGTGGTCATTTATGTTTTGTCCGGAAAAACACGAGGTAGACCGGGTTCCAACAGCAAAGTCTTTATTTTAAGTCAGGATGTAGAATAGAATAAGGGAAACATTGGCTCAAGCCGCGCGGAGTCTTTTTAATTATCTTTTGCCCGGCCGGCTTGCAGGCCAATGAGCAGTTGTTTTAATGTTGCCGCCTTCCCGCGGCTGGCAGGGATTGTTCAAAAGGAACCAAAATCCCTTATCGTTCTCAGCAGCCAATGGGAATGCATTTATTTTGAAGCCGGTTATTTGCAATACAGAACACCCCTCCCCTCTTTGGTTAAGTCTTGACGTCGTGACGTAAGTTCGCAAGTATGGTCGGGTGCTTCTTCGGGCTCGACTTACCTGACGCGGTCATTTTTCGCGGTGTCCCTTCGACGGTTTGGAGGGTGTTGACTGCTTCCTCTGCTGCTTCTCTTGTAACCTGTCTGGAAAGGGTGAGGCTGCATCATGCCGCCTGCCTGAGTTGCTTTGGCGCCGGCGGCTTCGCCGCTTCCTCCCGTTCCGTCTTCCGGGGCAGGTTTTGAGTTCCGGCTTGGTTGGCCTCCTGTCGGTGGATTTCTTCATGCATTTTCTTCTCGAAACAGTGAGCCCCCCCCCCCTCTTCTATTTTTGGGGCTCTTTTTGATTCGTTTGTTTATCGGCGTTGTTTTTAAACAACGGTTCTTTATTTATTTTTCGTGTTTTTTCCCCCCCCCTTCTTTGGTTTGAAATTCCTCGTTTTTGTCGTTGTTTGGTTGTGTTTCTATCGCTCCGCTTTCTTTAAGTTTTTCTGGGACCGGAGCTTGGTCAATGTGCCGCTTCAACTACGCCTGCCATCAGTCTACCGTTAATCGTATGACTTGGGGCCTGTTAGGTTCTGTGATTTTGTCCGGTACCACAATGGGGTGTCCCGTAAAATTTTTTGGCGTATACCAGATTGCCGAATTTTAAAACTCCTGAGTCGTGTGGAGGAAGTCAGGGGGGTTTTCCTGGTGTGAAGTTTGGTTTGTAGGCCGATTCTAGCTGCGATCTGGTTTTTCCCCCATCAGTAGTTTCTGATGGGGTTTTGTTTGGTTGTGGTACTTTTGGGTGTTATATTGTTTGGCGGTGAGTAAGCCCTTGTTTTATTTTGCTTTGGATGTCCTCCATTGTCCATTCTTCTTAGGCCCTCTGGTAACCTGACCTATCTTTCACCCTAAATCGTTTGCCGCCGCGATGAGCCGTGCCGGCTGTGAGGGCATGGGTCTTATACCTAGGGAGGCCTAGGTATTGTTTTCGAATATTAGGCTGGTTAGTAGGTCCGTTATCTGACACTAGTACGTCTGGCAGGTCCAGTTGGTTTGCAAAAAGTTTGTCTAGTTCCCATTAATTACCGTTTCTGTGTTTGTCGTTGATGGCATGATTTTTACCTCTACGCCAATTTGAGTATTGCGGTCCACGACAATGCAGAAACGTGTGTCCCTTGGGTGGGGCCCTGCGAAGGTCGATATGGATCCGCGACCAAGGGGCCCTTTGGGCATTTTCCAGTCGCGTTTATAGGTGCCTTTGGAGGAGCTGGTCTGGCTCTCTGGCATTTTGTTGCACAAGTGACCCAATATTCAATGTCCTTATCACTGCCCGTCACCAGACATAGCTCCTTACAAGGCTTTTCATTTTAACAACTCCGGGTGTCTCTCATGCACTGCTTCCAGAACCTGGTTTGGTAATATTTGTTTGGGAATGACTACCCGCTCACCCCACAGGTAGACATCCCTTCTCTATAGATAGTTCGGTTGTCTGGCTACGGGAAAGGTTTAAGAAAGTTCTTCGGTTTTTTTGATTTTCGCGGGTCCAGCCTTCTACCTACCCAGGTTAAGTATCGGAGCGGTCAATGGGGGTTCTTTTGGCCGGTGGCTCTGGCGACATCATTCAGCGAGATTTTGGTAGATCGGGGCATGTCTCTATTTGTAGGGCGGTCATCGTTGGTGCCGGGTCCTTCTTCCGTTGCTGGCAATGGTTGCTCTGCTTAAAGCGTCCATGGGAAATTTGTTTCCTGGCCGGTGTATTAGGGTGTATGAGTAGGGCCTGCTAGGAACTTCCGCACCTATCATTCCAATCAGGGACAGGATGTTTGGTGTGGGCTTGTTTTCGCAAAATTCGCAGTTGCGTTTGTGTCTGTGACAAATTTGAAAGCCCGCCCGTAAGGTACTTCAATGAAAACGTTTTACCGCCCCACGACAATTGCTAGGCCCTCTCTGTCCATTGGGCTGTTAGTTCGCTTCGGCTTCTTGACAGAGTTTTTGAGTATATGCGACGGGCGCTCTCTTAACCGTCCGGGAAGTTTTGGTGGCTCAGGATGGCTCCGACTCCAAACGGTGGATGCGTCGCAGGTCACTCTCAGTGGTAAGGTTCGCGGAATTGGATGGAGCACGGTATTCGAAGTTCAGCAATCTTTTTTATCTTGTTGAAAAGGCTTTTCTTTCTTTTGTGGCCCCCCAGTCAAATTGCTTTTTTGTCCAGTAACCGGTGTAAGTGGTTTTCCTGCTATTGTGGGCCTTATTTGGTAGGAATACGTTGTATAAGTTTAATTAAGACACCAAGAACTGGCCTGTAACTCGCTTTTGTTCTTTGGCCTCTGGTGCGTTATTTTAATGGCTTTTGGTTTTTCTTTCGGTGGGGTTGTATACTCCCTCTCCGCTATTAAATAGCCCAGAAATTCCGACTCTCTTTTTAGCGCAGGCAGCCACTTTTTCTTTTTTTATACTTTTAGTCCAGCTTCCCCTGAATTTGGTTAGTACCATTTTTTAAGTGTTTGTTTTTGAGTTTGGTTTTGGTTTTTTCTGACGATTAGGCGTCCGTCGAAGTACGGTAAAGCGACTCCTGTATGCCGTTTTTAAGGAGGCTTCCATGAGGCCTTTGGAAAACCGCATGGTGCCACAACTGACCCAAATTGGAGTCTGCTTGCTTGAAATTGCCCTTTGTGTGTAATATAGTCCTGTGCCTCCGCTTGTTTCGGGTCTACTGGGAGTTGGTTGGTATGCTTGTGCCAGGTCGAGTTTGGCGAAATTTTTCCTCCCCCAGGGAATGTAGGCAAGTGCTGGACTACTGGCTACCTGGTTATCGCGCTCTGTTGTAAGTGCGTGGTTCAGGTTGCCTTGTAGTCACCATCAGATTCGGATTGAGCCATCAGGTTCTTAATCGGTGTGACTATCGGCGTTTCCCTTTGGGGCATGGTCTACGGCTCTAGCACCCCTGGGCTACTAATTTATCTTAGCTGTTGTTTCCTCGATTTTTGCTTTTAAGGCAACGGAACTCAGGCCGGGCTTTTAGTCTTTAAGGGCTACTTGTGGGTCTAGACTGAACGAGATAGGGTTTCCTCCGGGTACTTGCCCAATGAGCCGTCGAAACACGTCCTGGAATTCCCGGTTAGGTTCTTCTCCAAGTCGGTTTCGTGCTCAACTCGGTCTAATCCCGGTTCATCCCGATGCCCACAAGGGCGCAACCGTTCGATTGCCCAGGATGACTCGCCTTCTCGGTTGACTAATGTGTCCAGCGGCAGTATCTCGAATGCTGTTTGTACGCAGACTTTGAATTTGCCCATGCCAACTAACCGGGAATTCGGTTTCCTCTGGTAGTCCTTTGAGTGTTAGCCGCTTGCTTTTTTTAAGTTTGTCGGTCGATGCCAGGGACCTAGTTCTGCTTTCATGGTGTTCCACGAGACCATAGACAGGAAGGATCCCGAGCCACCTCCATTGTCGCCAGGGTTTTCCTTAAATTTCACTGTTACGTTGACTTTCTTTTCCACTTTTTCGTTTAGCGCTCCCTATTGTAGAAGTTTGAATGTGTAAAATTCTCTCTGTTTTGCGGTTTGCTTTGTTTCGCGGCCACTTTCTCTCCGCTCGCCGGGGCTCGCTCGTGTGGGGAATTGGCGCGTCCTCGTCGGGCTGTAAGTTTTTTCTGTTTCCTGAGACTTTCTCGATTGTGCCCTCGTTTCTTGGGCAACTTCTGCAGATGGCATGAGAAACCTGCATCCGCTCTCGGGTGACTTCCTCCGACAACAGCGCATGTCCCGCCAAAATTTTCTTTTCGCGCTCTTCCTTAGCCGGCATGCATGCGGTGGACGCCTCGTCGTCTCCGTCGTCTGACTCGGACTCTCCCCTAGCTTCGTGGTGGGTGTAACGGGAAGATTGTTTCCTTCTCGTGGCCGGGTTTTTTGTTCGTCCCTGCTCGTTGTTTCATGTCTGTCCATGGTAACGGCCGACTTTTTCGCTGGCTTCGGCGGCTTGTGGCTTCCGGCGATGGCCCTCAACTAGGGTTATCTTCGGCTTGTTCAGTAGCTTACTTTTGTTGCCGTTGTAATCGCTTAGCCCAAGATTACTCGGTCCTCATAGCTCGTCGAGGTTTGAGAATCTCGCACGTCTCACCCTAACTGTCGGAGTGCGGCACGAAGTCGGCTACCGTCTCACCTTCTTTCTGGTCTCTCCGGTAGAATTCGTGCCGTTTATGAAGGTTTGACACCGTTGGTGGCGTAGTGCGTTTTCCAGTAGTTTTTCTGGGTTTCCGGACCAGGTTAGCTGCTTACGTCTCGGGGTTGTTTGCCAGGGCTTTTGCATTTTTGAAACATGGTCGGTCCGCAGTGCGTTAGAAAAACGGCTCTTTTTGCGTTTGTTCGGAGATGTATTCCATCTCATTGCTCTCCAGGTACATCTGGAAGCGGTCTGCATACGAATCCCAGTCTTCCTCGTTGGGATTAAAAGGTGTGGGCGGTGCGTTGTTCCCAGCCATTTCGTTGTCGTCTGGATTTTCTCTTCACCGCGTGCTCAGTCTCGCGTTCAGGACGATCCCACCTTCGTCGCCAGTGTTTTTGTCCGGAAAAACACGAGGTAGACCCGGGTTCCAACAGCAAAGTCTTTATTTTAAGTCAGGATGTAGAATAGGAACATTGGCTCAAGCCGCGCCGGTCTTTTTTATATCTTTTGCCCGGCCGGCTTGCAGCCAATGACAGTTGTTTAATTTTGCCGCCTTCCCGCGCGGCTGGAGGGATTGGTTCAAAAGGAACCAATCCCTTATCGTTCTTAGTAGCCAATGGGAATGCATTATTTGAAGCCGGTTATTTGCATACAGAACAATTTAACTGGGTGAACATGGCTTTGGTGGTCATGTTATTGGCTGGGCATGGCCAACTCAATATCACTCACATTGAGGCCCGCATCTCCTTGCCTGGTCTCTCGTGACTGTGGGGATGCTGCAATAGTCATAGGTGTGAAAAATGGTCATGTCACTTTTTTTCAGTGGCATTGTAACTTTGAATGGTGACTCCACACAAGCAAAGTACCAGCAAAGGAGGGGAAAAAAACTCCAGAGACGTTCCTGAGACAGGAAGTCTAGTCCTGCCAAGAATGTAATAAGGGTTTTATTGGAGAGGCAGTTTCTGTAAGCAACACCAGAATATTTCCTTCCTGCCTTCCTTACAGGATAAGGCCAGTAATTTCTTCTAACAACCGATTCTCCGAACTGCTTAGAATGTTAACAACCAGTTCTAGCAAATAGGTGCAAACCTATAGAATCCCATCCCTGGAAATCCTCCTGTATATGACTATGAAAGCTAAATTCCACAACTTCACATACCCTGAATCAAATATTGTTGTTAGTTTTAATATGCTATTTGTGCTGAGCTATAAATTCTGAGGCACATATGACTGCAGAAATCCAGAAAGTGTTTTGCAAATACAGCTACTTACATAGAATGATAGTTTGGAGCTTAAATAGTAACCTTGACCAGTTTGCCAGCTTATATTAATAAGTTTCAGAAAAGCACAAGTAACAGACCTTATTTATTATTTATTTTACTATTTGTTAGCTTTCAAGGCAGCATATAAAGCACTTGCTCTTCCAGTTCAATTCAAAAAACAATATTTTTTTCCAGTCTCTGAGCAGTTTACAAAGAATACATAGAATTAACAGCTGTAATATAAAAATATTTTATGTCTAGAAACTGTAAGGGTGGTTGACTACAGAATTAAAAGAACAAGAACTCATGGTCAAGAGACACTAACTGGCCCAAAATTACCTCAAGATTTCCATTCTAATGGTGGCATGAACTTTGGTAGAAAATGTAACCATTATACCACACTGGCTCTCAGATTTGTGATTTGAAAAATTACAATTTAAATAAGAGTTTGAGGGAGGAAATATGATAATTAATAATGAACTGGAGAATGGAGAGAGGACTGGATTTTTTTCGCTCATATCTAGCTAGTCCTGGGTATTCAATGGTACTTGTGTGGTTTTTTCCTACTCTCACTGCATGAAGAATTACAGCTCACATTGGCGACATTTGTCTTCAGATGTTTCAGGATTTTGAATTCTTCATTGAGTAGAGGTCTCTTATTCTTTTTTTTTCAAAAGTCTCCAGATCATTCCCTTCTGTTCTCTGACATTTATGAATAATTAAGTTCCAATTTCCCCCCTTATTTTTTTCTTTTGCCCTTCTATAATAAAGTGTGCAAAGCTCCTCACCGTCAAGCTAAGACAGGCCACATTCATAAATCTCTTCTGTTTGGCAAGAATAACATAATATAGTTTCCCCCTGTGAATCAATGCTGCCATTTATATTATTTCTGTAGCCACTGTATAGGTTTCTATTTGATCTTTTCCTACAGTCTCTCTTTTGCTCACTGTTTTTTTTATGAGAATTTAGGAAAAAAATCCTTTCCTTGTTTAGATTCCCTGATCTCATTACCTTGCATTTTTCTAAACTTAATTGCATAAAGCACTTGTATTCCTTTGAGCCTATTCTAACAGAATCATTTTGTCATTTTGTCCTTCTTTCTATTGATTTCTGTGTTCAAGTATAGAAAAGCAAAATGTTTCTTTATCTGAACACACTACTTCTAGCTCGCAGCAGAAGTCATGATGCCTATCTAAGTGTTAGGGCAAAGCAATCTTTTAAACAAATATATCTCATTTGTTGACGTTAGAACTCATCCTTTGGTCATATCTAGATCAAAATCGAATGATGCTACAGAACAGCAACATGTGATATATGGCTTTCTTTTTTCTTCTGAACACCTTGCTCAGTTTATAAACAATAGTTTGTATGCCATTATTTTTCTTTCGCAAGCGACACAAACTGGCTGAATAAGACAACCATGTCCATTTTATAACTATCTGTGCAAACAAACTCCTACAATTTTATACAATCAGTCAATGGCAAGAAAAGTAATGTGCAACAACCTGCAAGAATAGCTCTTAAAATATATGTGATAATATTTTTGCTGATTTTTTTTTATGAATGGTGCAGTGTTCCTTTCACATGGTGATGTAAGGTTGGGGGCCATATGTATTTCTGGGAAAGAGAACTACACAGGAGATCTGCCAAAACTCTCTCTTTGTAACTTCATCTTTAAATTTTCAAGAAGGGAAAACTCTAAACAGACTCTCTCTAGATGCCTGGACTAAACTGATCTGGGAAGACACTGTCTGATATATCATGGTACTGCTCTGAGTAGGGTTTAAAGCTAATGACCAGCTTTTGGAACTGGGCCTGCAAAGCTTCTGGTAACCAGCATATACAGTAGATTCTAATGTTGTTATTGTCTCCTGACAGATTGTCCTACATCACTAAATGTAATGCTGCAGCTACTGCTGCAGCTTCTGAATCATTACCAAAGACAAATTCACACTGATCACATTGCAGTAGAGTATCAGTTATTAATACTAGGGTCCACATGGGACCATAATTCTTATGCCATCTAGTACTCAGCTAAATCATTGGTTCCATCCATGTACTACTTAAAAAAGGGGATGGGAACTCAGAAAGATCCTGTTTTGGGGACACATGACTTTGCCTAGATTGACTACTGGGGACAGTAATGTTAGTGCCAAATTTAGGTTTTGCTGAATGAATACACAAAGTGCATTACTTTAAATAACAATAAAATATATAAAATCTATTTGTAAGTAAATTCTTATTAAATGTTAATAAGTCTACCATTTTTGTTCATTTTTTTTCTGGTCTTACAATCTTCTTGTCATGACATGTTAGCAGGCTTAGCCTTTGGTGGGGGCAATGTGTGATATGCCCCTTTTAAAACAATTATAAGTCTGAGAAATGTGTGATAACTTTATATACTGTAGTATAATACATTGTGATTTTAAGAAAATATATATTACATATTAACTTAGCTTTTTCCTTTGATAAGGAGAACAAATCAGAACCCAAAAACGGGTGGGTGGGGAAACGGGATTTTTTCATTTTTGTTTTACATTTTGGAGAAGTAGTAGAGTGTGTGAAAGAAGTGGCAAAACAGCTAAATAACTGCCAAAAGTAAAGAAGACACATACTGTTTTGTCAGGTTTCCACTTCCAGGAAAGAATACCACTTTTGTGTAGCCTGATCTGTTTCTAAACTGTCCATTGTTTTTTCAACCATCAGATTGTTCTTTTCACTTTTTCTGCGATAATTACAAAAGACCAGACAAAGACTGAGAGTAATGTAAGGAAAAAAGGAATGAATGTTTTTTTCTTTTCTCCAGTTCAATTGTGTCTGATTCTTGGACATTACCTAACACAAGTCTCTGCAGTTTCTTTGACAATTTTTTTCCAGAAAAGGTTTGCCATTGCCTGCTTCTTAGAGTTGAGAAAAGTGACAGGGCCAAGGTCACCCAGCTGGCTTTGTGCCCCAAGTAGAACCAGAACTCATGGTTTCTGAGTTTTTTAACTGATGCCTTTAACCATACAGTAAACTGGCTTTCTAATTACACAGAGTTAGCTGAATACACAGGCTAATAACATTTCTGGAACTCTATGGGAATGCATAGAGAATTTTAAAGACGTTATAGCAATAGCACTTATATATAGTGCTTTACAGCCCTCTCTAAGTGGTTTAGAGAGTCAGCATATTGTCCCCAACAATTTGGGTCCCCACTTTACCCAACTCAGAAAGATGGAAGGCTGTGTCAACCTCGAGCTTGGTGGGATTTGAACTGCCAAATTGTAGGCAGCTGGTTGCAGCAGAAGTAGCTTGCAGTACTGCACTCTAACCACTGTGCCACAGAGACTCCTATACAGGAATGATTCATGAAAATGACCAACAACTCAGTCCTGGGAAGGAGAAAGCATGAGAATGAAACTCAAGATAACCTTGCTTTGAGTTTGTTTGCTATAAGAGAGAAGAAACTTGGACAGGCTTTCAAAATTTTGTTATTATTCCCATAACAATCAAGTGACATTCCTGTAACAGCTTTCTGACTGGCATACCTCTAAGGGCCATCAGGAGCTTTTCTCATCCTTTCCCACAAAACTCATATTATTGAAAGGATTTTAAATAACATTTCTGCATAGTATTGGCCAAAGTGCTTCCAGTTCAGCAAATCCCTAAGGCATCAGAAATGGCCCCATTGGAACACCTTTAAAGGCTAGGTCCCACTGGCCGACGGATGCAAAGCGTATGCAAAAAGGACACAGCGGACAAGCAAAATTTCGGGGGTGCTCCATCCGTTGTCATCCGCTCCAAAAAGTGGGGAAAATTTGCATAAACAGAACGGAAAAGAAAGGAAAAGAACGGACGTGGGTAGTATGTAGCAGGGATGTTAAAGGGATGTTCATAGGAAGCCTAGAGGATGTGTATAGGATGCAAACCGTTCACTGCTCATCCTTTCTATTTCCATGCTACTAACGCTGTGTAGACGTTCCATGTACCTTTTGTTTCCTCCCTCTTTCCGTTTTCAGCTGCAGCGGATGTGAGTTGAGGAGATGCCCAGAGGATACAGAGAGGATACAGTGGACGTTTAACGGATGATAAACGGACATAGAACATTTGTTGCTCATATGTCACGGATTTACACAGCGGAAAGTTCATCCGTTCACAAAGTTTTGTGCAGCTCAAAACTTCTTGAGCGGATGAAATCTCAGTGGACGGATGCTCAAAGGATAGAGCGTATGAAACACGTATGCAATGAGTACACAACGGATGCATAGCGTTTTCCAACGTTTTTTAACATTTTACATCCTCTTTGCATCCGTTGGTGCAGTGGGACAGGGGCTTAACATCCACTAAGAGTCTTCAAGCTAGGGGAGTTTGACAAATACTATGGGATTGTTTGCATTGTGTTGAAGGCGCTCTTCTACCCATAGTACTACATGTTGAAGGTCTGTCAAGCAAGGTATGTGTTTTAGACCATATCCTGCCCATTATGGTAGTACTTCAGCTACTTCTAGAGAAGATTGAAGGAATCTTCTTCAGCATCACTGGCCACCTCTATATCTTCATCCAGGCAAATTGGGATACCTCTTCACTCTGGTAAGTGACATCCATAGGGAAAAATCAAAGCTAAACTAAATAATTTTGCACGATTCTCCTGGAAACAAAAAGATAAATTCTTTAGTGACTTTTTCATATCATTATCAGAGAGCCCACCATCCTATTTTACTATTCCTCAACTTTGTTTATGTACAAAAATAAACATAAATCGATCAGAATAGAGCCAGAAAAGACGTTGGATGTCTTATAATCCAACCCCTTGCTCAAGCAGGAGACCCTATATCATTTCTGACAGGTGGCTGTCCAGTCTTTTCTTAAAAACCTCCAATTATGAAGCAACCACAACTTCTGAAGACAAGCTGTCCTCACTGTTAGGAAGTTTCTCCTAACTTCCAGGTTGCTTCTCTCCTTGCTTAGTTTCCATCCATTGTTTCTCATCTTGAACTTCTGATGCTTTGGAACATAAATTGATCTTTGTGGTACCCCAAATACAGGAATACTGCTATCATGTCACCTCCTAATCCTTCTTTTCTCTTGATTAGCCATGCCCAATCCTGTTCTTCTTATGTTTTTGTCTCCAGGCATTTGATCATCTTAGTTGCTCTTCTTTGCACTCTTTTTTTCAAAGTCTCAACATCTTTTTGTAATATGGTGATCAAAACTGAATGCAATATTCCAGGTGTGGTCTTATTAAGGATTTATAAAGCAGTACTAATGTTTCATGTGATTTTGATTTTATGCCTCTGTTGATGCAACCAAAGATTGTATTAGCTTTTTTGGCTGCTGCCTCATACTGCTGGCTCATAGTTTATAACAGTGTTTAAGGCTCTGCAAAACCAGAAAGCATCTTGTCAGTTGACCCTGTAGATCACCTTTGAATTCATGAAGCAGTTCAAAAGTAACTGGCTCAATTTGATGCCTGGGATCAATCTGAAGATTCAACAAAAATTTGATTCAAAGGGATAAGTCAACCAAACGTCCTTTGAATTGAATCACTCATTCAAAGCTTTACCCAGACCTACTATTAAACACAATACATTTCAGGACTAATATAGATTTTCTGACAGTACTCTTCCATGATTTCAGGCAGAAACTTTTCCAGCCCCATCTTGGGTGTTGAAATCTGGGTTCTTCTGAATTTTATTTCTGAGCAACAACCCCTTTTCTACATTTATGCTTTGCATCTCATAATGCCATAATAAAGGAAATATATTAGCAAATTATACATATGTACTATATCTCTCTTCCAACAACATTTTCCTCCATTTCCAGCGAGTTTAAATCAGCAATGTAATTATACTAATAAGAGCAATATCTAATAATAACTCTTCAGGTGTTTGACTGACATAAATGTGCAAGGTCATAGAATGCCACGAGTTTGTTCAAATATTTTTATTACAAGCTTCAGTAGTGCAATTCATAAATGGAAATAAAAATTACAATACAGATTAAAATGCAGCTCCAGTGGTTACTCTACTTTTACTGAAAACATTCTTTGTTAGCTAAGGACCTGTCATGGTAATGTTTTTGCTAGGTCTCTAATTTGCTCTTGGTGAAGTTTATTGCATGGAATAAACTATAAACAAATACATGTAAGATAAGAAAAGGCACTTTCCATTTGTATATCATGGAATGAGGGAACTTCCTGAAAGGCATGAAATCTATTTGTAGCTGTAAAGATTTGAAGTATCTGGTGAGCCTGTGTTTCCTAACCACTTTGGGTATGGTTGAATAAATTCTGAGACAGCATCCCTGAAATAGATAGCTTAATCTTTTAGAGGGGAAAAAGGCAGTGCTCTGCATTGAGTTAATAACTCTATATTCAGCATCTCCAGTGCTCTGGGCTTTATACAACTGAAGATTTTTCTTTATATAACAGTTTATTTCATAGAGAGAAAGCAACATAGTTTCCTTATGTAGAAATAACTAAATAAAGAAAATCAGTCCATCGTTTGATTTGAAATTTAGCATCTGAAGCATAAAGCCCTTTTCTGATTTAAACCAGATAGCAGGTCTGTGAGAACCAAACCTATTAAATTATAACTGCACTTAGATTTGGGTTTTAATAGCAAATCTGAATTATTGTTTTAATTGTTTAATTGTTTTAATTTTAGCTTATTTGCTGATTTACCAAATGTTAGTATTGAAAGATATGCAGCCCCAGTTCAGATTAATGGTGTTTTCAGTGCAGTCTCTGAAGTCCTTTTTGGTCTGAGAGAAAAGAAAAAGGCAAATACTTTGAGAAGACCCTGATTGCTTTTTCAAGTTGGTGAAAAGTTGAGACATAGCTTGAACACTTGGTAACATGCCAGCTGCTGTAAAAAATAGACATATCTCTGTCATGCCACATGGTATAGTGCAAACTACTGGAATTAGGATGGTCAGGCTGCCAGGGGTGAACCTGGACAAGCAAGAATAGAAAGTCAGTGCCCGACCATGAAATATTTTATGTACATCTTTGTTGCCAAGGTGTCAAATGCCTTGTTATATTATTCTTCATGCAGCCTCCTTCAATCAGGTTCTTTTTATAAAAAAATCATTGTCCACTATTTTATTAGTCCTACTGAAATGCTTGTCACTATAATGGGGAGGAAAAATAGAGGATTGGCATATTGTATGAAGTTCTGAAATGATATATTCACCTTAAAGGCATAGAATGCAATAGGAGATCATCTGTGTCTGAAAAAGAAGGTAGATTAGCTTCCATCACATTTTTTTTGTCCATCAGATGCACTTATTTATATGGAAGGGAGCAAAAGGAAGATATTATTAATTTTAAAAACCCTGATTAGAAAATTCTTGAAGGGACATCTCAAGATTTGGAACACTTGCAACTCAACTCAACTTGTGTTTTGCCTTGGGGGTCACTAATATGACAACTGCAATGCAGATTCCCCCCCCCCCCTTATTCCTTTTTNTCCCCCCCCCCCCTTTATTCCTATGTCCCAATAGACACAAAGATAGAGATAAGCAGCAGCTGGACAGCAAACAGTCATGCTGAAAGAATGAGTATTTAAATATTCAGCTCCCATTTTTGAAAATTGCATTGCAATTTTGAAAGCACATTTTCACTTAGGGAAATTAGGCCTTAGAGTCCTGCTGCAGATGACTGACAGAGCCAGCTCCCTGTCAATCTCCTATGGCTCTGAATGCTGATTAATTCCCCATTTAAACTGCATGACTACATTTTGTATTGTATGCTCGCATCATGAGGAACAGTAATGTCTCTGCTGGATTTACTGAGATGCTAAAAGAACAAGGAAGGGGGAAAAATCCCAGCAAAATCTTTTGCTACCGTACCTTCTAAGACACAGAAAGGTTTGGCTCAGCATCAGATGACAGTAAATGAAGGAAGGACAGGCATCTAAACCTCAGAATTTCTAGTCATGTGATTAAGAATTTTAGAAGCTCATGGACTGATCTCTTGACATTTCTCTGATCCAAAGTTCTATGAAATTGCATGTGAATGGGAAAAAAACATTAGAAAAACCAACTTTGTTCACTTTGTTTCTCTGTATAATAGTCACCATAGAAATTATTGCTGCTCTTCAATACCACAGGTGCTCTCCTGATATATTTTACCGTGCTTCATATGATTTCACAAGGCTCAGGTGTTTGAGTGAACAAGCTGTGGCCTCTATTCAGTCTGCCTATATTTTTGCACGATGAAGAGATTTATAGTAACTACTAAACATTTGATCAAATATCTTGCACTAGTACAAGAGCAACAGTGAAAGAGGGAAAGAGAGAGGAGAAAAGTTCCTCTTGTATCTTATCTTTTAAATCAGAGGTTGAAGCCCCCTTATCAGAAGCAACTGAATTTGGGGGAAACCAATAAGGGATATTTGGTCAGTATAATAATTGTATTCCATAAACTTTCTAATATGTTTGTTAATCTCAATAATTTTATATTTTTAAAAGATTTGGGCTTGAGTAATGGTCATAAGAATGAATTACTTTCTTTGATTATCAATGCCTTACTAATTTTTAAATTGAGTTGTATTGTGCAATTTAATTTTGATTTCATACAAAAGCAGTCTGTTCTGAAAATCTCTTCCTTCTCTCCCACATTACCATGATTTGGTGAAACTTAAAATTACTTCCATACTGGTAGGTTTTCTCTTAATATAAGTGCTGTAAATGAACTTTTATTTGGCCTGAATATTCTAAAAATATATTACAAAATTTCTCAAAATTAAAAAGTAGCCCATTAGTTTTTCTGAAAGAAAAACTAAAAAGTTCCCCATATTTTTAGCACCTGGTCAGAAGTTCAGTTGAAGGATGGGCAATCATATTCATTTAGTTGTAGTATCATTTGAACAGCTCGGGAGATTTAAGTGAAGAGAAAGCTAAGATGCTTTGTGGTTACCAGGGGTGAATGAGCAAGCAGTCCTTGGTGACACACAAAATGAAAGCAAATATAAAAATCAGAAGCCCTTTCTAAAAGGTGTAGAAGAGTCTTGCTCTTGTCTTCCAGTGATTACTACACAAAGAATAATGCAAATTCTGTGTATTCTTGGGTTTCCCCATCTGTTTCTACCCTTTCTACTGTGATGCTTTTTTCTGTCTAAGTGAAAAGGAGAAGAGAGTGAGTGGAGTGGGCCTATCCAGTGCAAAATAAGAACATAGTGCATTAGGAAAATAAACTAGGCATAATGGCAAACACAGTTTTGTTTAAATCCTTTCTTCTCCTTCTTTAGCTCATTTTTATTTCAGGTGCTGTGAACACTTGCTATAATTTATAGCCAATGTTATATTGAAAGGATCTTCCCTTTAAAAATTTATCTATCTATCTATCTATCTATCTATCTATCTATCTATCTATCTATCTATTTATTTGTATTCCTCTCATTCTTATTTGAAACATGACATTCAAATTGGAAGTAGGAGCAGAGATCAGCAAACCCTGTCAGCTCTTGTCAACCCAGGTGTAACAGTGTGATCTTCTTAAATTGCTGCTAATCTGCCAAAAATCTTTTTTATCTGCTGTCTTCGTCATGCTGTTTGCTCACATTTGGTTAACACTTTAAATTTCCCTTTTGGAGGTGTCACTGTTTGCCATTTAGTAACTAAGATGAACTGTGAGAGCAGCTTAAAGCATATGGATTTGGGAAGCTCAAAAAGCTGATTAGCTATTCAGGGAGAATAATCTTATTGAAAGTAGTAAGAGCTGTATAAAGAATGCTTTCCCCTTTCCCCATAACAATCTTCTAATTATGTTGTCAAGCTTGCTGTCGTGTTCTCTCCCTGTGCCATTAAGGAAACCATTTTCTATGTTAAAAAAGAGATTTCCAGATCGTGATGATGTTTGCTGATTTTTTTTATTGTTTAAAGAATCTGTGTATTAAACCAAACATTAAAAAATGATTCATGTGCAGCATAATTATTTGAGATGAAGAACTCAAGGCAAGGGTGGAGGGAGAGAGGCGGGATGTGTGCGATCTGTACACACACACACACACAAATAGATGGAGGGGAGAGTAGGAAAAAGAGAGATTTCTGGTATTAATAATCCACATAACTGCATTAGGCTTTTACCTCTGTTAGATTTTGAATCTGACTTGGATCTTTGTGATTGAAACACAATTCACACATCAATAGCAGAAGCAAGGGTCATAAATAAGGCCAGCAGATATCTACAGGAGTAGGTTTCATAGTAATATGAAACAGTACCCAGTCAATTGTCTGATAACAAGTTCAGTGATGTACAAACCTACTAGGGTTCTTGGACTTGATAAAATTGGATGAATGATGGTGAGGGAAAAATTGAATATGTTGAGAGAAAATAAAGCTTGGCTTTGTGGTTCACAAAACCCAATGGAAAATAGAATTGATTAAATAATCTATTTGTATGAAAGCCAATTTCCAAACTTTTGCAGATTTGTGTTTTTATCACCAATGGCTAATGGGGCTACACATTCTAGAAGATGCATCCAAAATGTATCGAAAGACTGGCAGAGTAGGAAAAACTATACAGCTTTTTATTATTTTATTATCTATTTTGAAATAAATACAAAACTGCAGATTTATTAAGCAGGTCCAAACATCATCCTGGCATTGGGGTCACTGAAAGATGTGCCTATTTCTTCAATATATGTATCTCTACATTTGGCTTACAGGCTAAGCTAAATTTATGAATGCAGGTATTCATTTTTTTATAGCCATCTTTATTTTGTCCAGTTCAAAGTAGTATACAAAATTGTTCTCCCTATTATTTTCCTACAATAACTCTGTAAAATGGATTCGGCAACAATTGTGAATGTATTCTTTTTTGGAGAGGGAGGGGGGAAGCTTTCACTTGTTCTGAAAATAAAAACAGAACAAAGTGAAAAATGTTAAATTGTAACATTACAGAAAGCCAAAATATAGTGCTTCATCTTGATGAGAAAATGTAAGAAGAAAGAAAATGCAGTTTACCTTTAGATCATTTTACCTATTTTTTAGGTAGTGCCATAAGTTTTATTTCACAATCTTATTTGAATTAATTAAAATATATGACTACTTGGTTTTTCTCTATCAAATATCATACCGTACATGCTGTGTGAAAAGGGCTATTTGCCATTAAATAAGTTAGTTGTTGTATTCAATACTAAAATAATATGAACAGGCCACTAGCGGATATTAATGTCCAAATGCCTTTCTGTAAAACTGTTTTCAAAGCCTTTCTGAACTTCAAGAATGCGGTATTATTTGGATCGCTGCTGGAAATCTGTTATGAGGAGGGAACCACAAGATACCCATCCAGGATGAATGCATTGGATGGATAGAATCCATTTGAAATAATTAGATTCCAGTTGGCTAGATGCCAAACCATAGCACTGTTTATCCATACCATCACTTTGAATTATATCAGAAGTCAGGTAAAGGTAAAAGTTTCCCCTATCCAATGAGTTTGACTCTAGGGGTTGGTACTCATCTTGTCCTTAGCCAAGGGAGCCAGCATTGTCTGAAGATGCTTCCGTGTCATGTGGCAGGCGTAACTATATGCCAAGGAGCATGGAATGCTGTTACCTTCTCACCAAAGTGATACCTATTTATCTACTTGCATTTGCATGCTTTTGAACTGCTAGGTTGGCAGGAACTATGGCAAATAATGGGAGTTCCCTATCACATGGTGCTTAGATTTCGAACAAAAAAGTATCCTATAAATTGTAAGATGATATATCTTAACATTTGTTTTCCGATTGGGTGTAATACAACTGTTCCCCAATCCCCTTCAATTTTCTTAGAAAAGTTGAGTTTATCACTGATCTGTTCTGTCAACTTTGAGTCTTTAGAATCCATACTTTCCTCAGAGTCCAGTTTGTATTTTCCCAGTCAGCCACATCTTTCAGGGCTGCAAAGCAGTGAGTTGCATTTCAATCCATCTGGTTGTAAATCTTGTTGTACTGTTACTTCTATCTGATTGCCATCTTTTAAAATCATCATTACTTTATCAAGCTTTTTATCCATATTTTCAAACTGAATTTGTAAGTTGAAAAATATTATTTCTGCCTAACTTTCAAAATAAATTTGTCTTGATATATTCCTTTCATTTGACTATATTTTGATACAGCTCAAAATACTTCAGTAGCAAAACTTTTACAGCTGAAATCTTTACATTCAGTTATTAAACAGTTCCTCTCAAAGACAGGAAAAATTAAGCTCCAAATCAATTCAGCAAAAAAGCAAAAAAATTTAATCAGAAACTAAGAAAAATTAAGATCATATCAAGAATTCTTAATAAATATAATATATAAATTACAACATCACTGTAGTGAAAATATTATAATGATGTAAATAAAACAGATTTTTTTCACTACACAGAGTGGCCTTGGCTTCCATGCGGAAAAGACAGAATTGGTTTTACAGCAGCTAATAAAACAATAAAAAGAACATAAAAAAAGAAGCCACATTATGATCCAGCAAGGTATTAAATTATATCAGTATTCAAACAGTAGATTAACATTTTAAAGAAAAAATATGCAGTTAAAATATAAGTGTTCTTAAAAAACAGACAGTGAAAAGGAAAAGATGGAGACTTGACTCTCTTACCACCCCACCTAGCAGTTACCTTCTCGGACAGGCGTCCCCAAACTTGGCAACTTTAAGACTTGTGGACTACAACTCCACAAGTTGCCAAGTTTGGAGACCTCTGTTCTAGGTCCTCTTTTCAGGTAAGTCATGGTCGTCCAAAAGTCATCTTGAATCACTCCTAATAGCTCCCATTCATAACTGGAGAGTGTGTTGTCAGCTGAGGGGAAAAAATCCTGCTGAGTTAGAACTTCACCTATATCATTCCACCAAATATCCTTTTTTATATTTCCACTTCATATGTACAACTTTGATGCACTCCATCATATATTTTTTCAGAAAAAGATTATTAATATTTTAATTTTAATATTATTTAAATTGCTAATTAATCAAAGTTTAATATTTATACTACTATTAATTAGTATTCAGATTTAATAACATTCATAGATATTATGCTACACATTCAAGCTTCATTCCATAGCTTTCAATTGTATTTTATTTGTTTATTCATATTATTTATATCACTACCCAACTTGCAAATGATGGCTTTAAGCAGTTTACATCAGGTTAAAAACATAAAGAAAAAAGCCACCACTAATTAAAAAATACACCATAATGCACCAAGTCCCAGACATATCCCATTTGCAAAACCACCACAGGATGGCTAATTATATGTAAACAGATTTCCAAGGCCTTACAGAATTTGGCCATCCAAATCTCAGGGAGCATGCCATTCCAAAGGGCATAATAAAATTACATGAATGAAGTATCTGCATAAACATATTGTAATACTTTCTGAGATGACTGGAACATCTGCCTACACAGAAAAGTTACAGCTATTTCATTGTGTAATCTTCTAAATGGCCCTATCAAAGTAGTTTTCATAAAGTATTTTAATGGCTAACATAGATATTATATTTTAAAATGGAAAGCAAGGGATACCCATGTTATATTCTGGAAACACATTTTTGCTTTTGCTTCTGAGCATTAAAATACACAATCTATTTTATGCATGCAACATGGCAGCATTTCAAAAAATTCATTCCGCCTAGTTACTGCAACCAAAATATTTGTATTTGTATAAGTAATTCAATTAATCTTTAAGGAGGAAAGACTCTAGTTAGATACATGTAAACATACTGGTTAGGCAGTACATCTTCATTCCTTCCACTTCAGCGAATGGAATTGTAGAGAACAGACAACAAAAAATGCACCAAAGTGCTTTATTCTCTTTTTATAGCCTGTCAAATTATTGCAGCGACACCCATAGTTGGTTGTGAAACATTGGAAACCACTGCTAGTAATGAAACACATAGTTTAAGTTTTGTATTGAATTTAGGTAATGTACCATAAAACATTGCATGAAAACACTAATTTTCTCAATATATATTAGTAGGCACCATGTTTATCAAAGAGAAGGGAAGATGTTTTTAAACATAGTTTCTTCCTATGAAGTGTTGGCTAAGCTTTATTTATTCATTTAGTCATTCAGTAATTATAATTGTGATGGCATGTGGGTCATCAAATTACTGAGGAGATGACAATGGTTGTCTTGTCTACTATATTAGACTACAATGTTATCTATGTGTAAAACAGTTCACATTTCTGATATGAAAATGCTCTAAGTATAGGTCTCTTTACTCTTTAAGTGATGGATAATGTTTATCAAATGAACTGTGAGGGGAAACCTACATTTACTCAGGTCATGGCTGCCCATATTACTGGAGCAAAGCAATTGTCTCACATGGGACTTATTTAATAGGGAAAGAAAGTGGCTTCTTTGTCTTGGAGGATAATGCACAACCTGCCATTTCTTAAAAGATTAACCTGCTGCAATCAAGGGAAGGAAAAGTATTAAGGTGAGATTCAATTGCCAATTAGGACAACTTTACCAATAGAAGCGAATGCTTGTAGTTCAGGATTGAACTATGGCAGGGATGTCAAACTGACTGCCTGTGGGCCAGATACTTCACGCACAGGCCATGGGTACCCCAGCTCCGCAAAGCAAAAAACATGATACATTTTCTTACCTAGGCTTCCTTATCACACTTGGAATGGGACCAGAGAAATAATTGCCAGACACAGGACAAAGCCAAACTTGACACAAAGTCAAACAGGATTTGTCAAAGCTTGTGTTTTGAGCAAATGAACGAATTGCTTCCTGCAAAAGCTCACATCCCGTTCACTTCTTATGTCCTATGGGAGAGGCTAATCATCTCCCAGATGTGGCCTTACTCTGAGTCGACCCCGCTTTCTCAATTGTTTTTGTCTTCTGCTAGCTCTGTGCATATGCATGCTGGGGACTGGTTCCATAATTCCCCCACATCACTGCTGTCTGAGTCTGAAGACAGTTGCTGGCTGCCAGCCTGCCCTGGCCCCTCTCTGCCCCTGATGCAGTGCTCTCCTCCAGATCTTCCTCAGACTCTAGATCTGGCCTAGGTTCCTCCCCAACCTCCTCCCCAACTCTGTTGCCATCTCTGTCAGCCCTGGTGGGCCACACCACTACGTCACAATACATCACATGGTGTAATCGAATTTGATATCTGTAAACCATGGGGTTCTTGGTCCCTAGCACTGATGATGTTACCTACAGTAGTTGTATAATAAAATGTCTGCAGGAAAATAATGAAGTTCAGAGAGCACCAAGAACCCCACAGGTCAGCTATAGTGTATGAAATGAAGGAAATACTTTCTTGCCCTCTATTTCAGATAGAAAAATACCTTGGATTTGTTCCCTTTCTTAGGGTAACTTTTTCTGGGCGCTACTAACAATTTTCAGAGACTTTTAAAATCATAGTAGGTTTTGGGACTATAAAGAAATCAGTAATAAATTCAAATGGTCACTGAACTTCAGATTGTTCTCACATTCATAGCATTTCCCAGACCAATGAATGTTTATAATTTCTGAACGGTTTTGAATTTGCTATCAACATAATGACTTGCATCATTGCAGTTCTCCAACTTCTTCATATTTCTGGTTGTTAACATTGCAGCAACATTGCCAAGAGATTTTTAGTATTGAGTCACAGAACAGTTGGATCTATCTATCTATTGTGGGCAAAGGCTCATGTGGAAATAAATTGTAGGATATGCTGATTTTAAGATAGGAGTGAGCAACCTGTAACCCAATACAGATACAGCTACTTCTTCATTTCAGCAAAATTGAGATATGATGGCAAATTGTCAAACTTTTTTATTTCCTAAATAAAAAATGGGCATGTTAAGTATTTACTAATCCTAGTACATGTCTTTTGCCTCTTTCGCCAATCCAAACAAAGAACAGAAATAGATGCTATAACTTTTAATCTCTTCCCTGCAGTGATGTCATTATTTAGCCGCCTTTTCCTTGTAGCCCAGAGAAAGGCAGAAAAAAATATTTTAAGCCTACAGGTCCTTGCTGGAAAAAAAGAGGCCTGACAATTTTTTACCCTTGGCCTACTATCCAGAATGACAGAAATAGTACACACTCATGAGCTTAGCATCAGGAAATTCAAGGACAAGGCTGTGATAAATAAGTTGTTCTACTGCAGATGGAAAAAAAGCTTTTATGATTAAAAAAAATCAGAATCTTGGAATCTAATCATTTATATACAGTATGCTAGTCCCAGAGTTTAAATCTGCATTCTTTTTTCCTGCCTTTACCTGCCTATCAATAATAACACCCTTTGTTGAAAGGAAAGTTATTTCCTTGACTTCTTTTTTTCAGATGTTTTATCCTGCTTTTATTTTTTTTAAATAAATAATTGAAGCTGTAAACAAACATGTCACACTTTTCTTCTATTACCCCCACAACAACAACCTTGTGAGTTGAGGTGAGCCATGAGAGAGTGACTGGCCCAAAATCACCCAGCCGATTTCTATGTTTAAGGCAGGTCTAGAACTCACAGTAACTAGCCTGGGTGCCTTAATCATCAATCATCAATTCACATCTAGCCTAATGCCTTCTCTTTTTGTTATCTAAGATAAAGAAGATTTTTTTTTCTCTGTATTTTTCTACCAATAATTGGTCAGTCAAGGGTTTTCCTTCTAGCCTTCATTCTACAAAAAGGTCAACAACATACTGTTGTGCAGTCTGCTTAACTCTATTGCCAGCTTATTGTCAACACATGGGGAGATGGGGCTGAGGTGGTAAACAGGATTTGGTCTGTGAATGTGGGGAGATTATTACTGATCTTGTAGTAGAATTCTGTGCCCCATCAGTGGTCCACAGATGAAATCACTGCTTTAAACAATGATATTTTGCCATATTATATGTATTCTAATTGTGATTAGTATTTATTCTTTTAATAAAGTTATAAGGTTTTTATTATATTTTTTGTGGAAGGAAAACCAGCAAATATATGGAACTGGATATGTGCTGAGATATGTTAAGTGATATTACTCTGATGTATCTGTTTTCATGTTTTATAAATTGTCATAGTTTATCAGCAGACATTTAAACTTTTTATTATTCTTATTCTTATTCACAAAAATATACACAGCAGACGAGATAACCATGCTGGATTTCATATCACAAATCATGAGTCGAATACTTCCCAAGTGTTTAGGACTGTGTGATGTATCGGTGGATTGTGCAAGCAGATCCCAGTAAGGTGGCCTTCTGCAGCTGACCATCATGATTTTGTCAGCGCGAATTGTTTTTAAGTGCTTGCCTCCGTCTTTAGGCACAGCACCCAGTGTGTCGAGTGCCACTGGAACCACCTGCACTGGTTTATGCCAGAGTCTCTGCAGTTCCGATTTCAAGTTCCCCTGATATCTGGTGATTTTTTCCAAGTTGTTTCTCGTCGATTCTGCTGTCACCAGGTATGGCAATGTCGACGATCCACACTTTTTTCTTCTCCACAATCGTGATATCCGGGGTATTGTGTTCCAGAACTTTGTCAGTCTGTATTCGGAAGTCCACAGTAGTTTTGCATGCTTATTTTCAACCACTTTTTCAGGCTTATGGTCCCACCAGTTCTTTGCTACAGGCAGATGGTAGTTGTGACACAAGTTCCAATGACCATCTGAGCAACTGTGTTGTGACATTGTTTGTAGTCAGTCTGAGCGATTGTCTTGCAACAGCTCAGTATGTGATCAGTGGTTTCATCCGCTTCCTTGCAGAGTCTGCCTTTGGGGTCATCACATATTTTTTTTATTCTGGCTTTGATTACATTCGTTCTGATGGCTTTTTTCTTGGCTGCAAGAATTAGGCCTTCTGTTTCTTCCTCAGGGTTCCATTGGGCAGCCATAACCCAGATCTTTCCCTTCTCTACTTTCCTCGGATCTTTTCAAGGAAACTGTCCGTGCAGTGCTTTGTTACACCAGCTGTCAGCCGGAGTTTTGCATCGCTTAATTGAATTTTCTTTTGGTTTTTGGGGCTGAACTTTGAGCAACTTCCTCTTGTTGACCTCCATCAAAGCTATCTTTCACATAATCTGCCAGAATAATAATAATAATAATAATAATAATAATTATTATTATTATTATTATTATTATTATTATTATTATTATTATTATTCTGCATTTTTGTTGTTGTTGCTATTTATTACCTATGCAACAGGCTTAATGAGTGTAAATTTAAATTTGCCTCCCTAGGTGCTTGTAAGCATCACAGGGGGCAATGCTTGACTTCCACCATAATTTCAAATATTAAAGACACATACATGAGTCAGGCCTTGTATCTTTTACTAATGAATACTTTTATTCATATAAAAATATTTGGATAAAGTTAGATCTGTTGCTGGTAACTCCTATGAGTGTTGTGACATTTGGTAACATTATTCCGTAATTGAATAATGTTTTCTGAAAGGTACAGTATAGTTGAATTTCAGAAGTTGTTTGCAGCTGAAGGCCCTGTCAAGCTGTTAGAATGTCAAAGTTGACACAGAGCTACATGGAGGTTGAAGAATGGTATATTTCATGGACTTCTTCCATGCAGTAATGTGTAAGATTAATAAGTTCTGCATTTATTTGAAATATATTCACTCAGTACTTGGAAATAACCCTTTGATATATTGATAAAAAATATTTTTAAATTACTTGGATATAAATAATAGGTTGGGGGTGTGTGGGAACAAATCTAAATTAAAGACACAAAAATGAATCTAAATTGTTCCAATAATTTGTGATCCCAGAATGCATAGGTTTTTTACTGTAAATGTCTGCATTCTAAACAGTGGTTGTGTAGCATTTCTGATTTGAGGGCAGAAACATGTTTCATTGTATACAAGGTCATTCACATAACACTTGCAAATTCATAAAGCAAATATATAGTTTCCCAATACTACTTCTGTCTCTACAACTGTCATTCAGTCCCAGGGAAAGAGGCATTTGGATTAAGGAGTAGCAGCTACTATGTTTGCCCCAGTGCTCCAATTCACCTTGTTGCTTTCAAATCTGAAGACCTATTGCAAATGTTTCTGCTTCCACATATCATTTTTTCTCACTGCATTAGAGTTTCTATGAATAGGATGGACTATTTCTTCGCTGAGTCATAATGTTTCCATCATTTGAACTGCTGATTGCAATTTACAAAGGGTTTGAAATGACTTTCTCTATATTGTAGAATCATGGTGAGGTCAGCTGAGAATTTCGTGTTGCCATCTTTGTGCTAAATTCAAATGATGAGAATTCATATCCTTTACAGTTTCACCAATTACATAGGAAGAAGGGGATGGTACTACTTCAACTTCATGAAATAGTTCTATCTTCTAAGATGTTGTTTATAACTTCTTTTTTTTAAAGTCATTTCTGTATCTGATTTTTTTCATAGATTATTTGTTTTTATATTTGGATTCTCATATAAATTCCAAACAGAGGAAGATTTGGCTCCACTTGGTGATCTGTCATAACTATCTACTTTCACAAAAAAAAAGAAAGAAAAAAAGATAATCTGGCATTCACAGAATCTTCCTTTTCCTTAAAAGGAAGCTTTTGGGAATGGAGAATTTCATATGGATGCTATATGACTGACCCAAAGGTGTAGTATGAATACTGTAGGAAGGGTCTCTGAAGGAAGTCAGAAAAAAGGAAGAGAGACCTCCACAGCAGCCTGCTCCAGATGGTAAGTCTTCACAAATCCATTACTATTCATAGAGAGAAAAGTACGGTAGCTAACAAACATCACCAAGGCTGTTAAACTGGTCTCTTTTCTCCCATTGTCCAACCAGTTCCTTGTGGAAAGGATTCCTGAAGGGAGATGGAGAAAAGGAAGGAAATCATCACAGAAATCTGTTCAATGGAATCTTCCTCCCTCCTTCTACAAATTATTGGAAGGGGAGAGGCTCTTTAAAAAGAAACATTAGCATTATGCTTTCAGATAATTTATGTTGATTATAAACGGTCTTAGATTTCAGTCCTGACAAATGGAACATAAACTAATGATACCAAGTACATTAACCACAACTGGCAACAAACAGCAAACTACTTGTTACAAGGAATGATCACACTGATGTCATGATTTCTTATAGAGGTCAGGAAGGTTGCAGCCAACCTCACTCCAAAAGCTAAGATATTCCAGAGGGCAGATGCAATGGCAGAGAAGGCACTTCTTTTGGACCCCACCAGCAGGAATAAACAGACTGATGGATCCGCAACATGCCTCTGTTGTGACCCACCAGTGGCTAGCAGAGCTGGTGGCAGACCCAGGTAGTGAGGAGATTGGGGAGGAACAATGGCCAGTCCTGGAGTCTGGGGAAGGCTCCGATGAGGGCTCTGTGGCAGAGGCAAAGATGGGGCCAGGGGCATCCAACATTTATCAGTTGCCTTCAGAGTTGGAGATCAGTGGGGCAGAAGAACAGCTAGACCCTGTTCCTGATGAGCGTATGCGCAGAGCTGTCAGGAGAAGGGAACAGTTAAGGGACAAGGGTTGACTCGGATAAAGGCACAGGTGGACGGTGAATGGCTCCTCCCATAGGGAATAGGAGTGAAAGGGGAGTGGTGTTTGCAGGAGACAGTTCATTTCATTGGTGTGAAGATTTGGTTATCTGAGTTCGTGACTCATAGAAACTCCTTGCAAAGTATTTCCTTGGATAGCATTGTGCTTGGAAGCTATTGGCCTGGCAACTCTCCAAGCCTGATAAGGTCTGTGGTTGCAATTCACCCTTGAAAGACTGTTTGCCAGGACTTTGCTGGATGTGAATGATAGGAATTCACATTAGCCGAATAAAAAGGGGTTTTGTAGGGACAAGGTGTCTGTTTTGTGATTTAGGAGTCCGTTTTGTGATCTGTTTTGTGATTTACTGGTCAGAACAGCTTCCTCTGCTGGCATGGGTGGAGCAGGCCAGCTCCAGTGGGTTGAGACAATCCCTAAGCAGGCTGGACCTATGCCATGAAGGGCTTTAAAGGTGATTACCAACACCTTGAATTGCACCTGGAAGCAGACCAGCAGCCAATGCATCTGTCACTTCTTAAGGGGGGGGAGCTAAATGAAATGGTAGTGATGGTTCCCCTTGACCTGGAGAAGAGGGCCCAGAGGGAAAAATGTTGAAAGGAGGCAGAAGACCAGAGAAAGCATTAAGGTGGTGATAGGTTTGAGAATATATAGCAGAAGTCTAGGGAACTAGGGATATGACTTTGGAGAAGGAATCCATAGGCTGTTAGGGAAACAACAGATGCAGAAGAAACATGTGTTAAATCTAGAGAGCGCGGGAGTGTAATAAGAGATTCAGATTAGCCACTGCTGCCACCCACTGTTGCCACCATCAACCCCACAACTCTCTGGGCTATAGTGAAAAGAAAAGGAATTGGCAGACTTGCAAGCTTCTGTTTTTACAGCTTATCTCACTTTTAGTCTTCCTGTGAAGTCTGTTTCCTGATCTAGTCTACCTTGAAGGGCTGACAAGGTAAAATGGACAGACCACTATCAGGGAAGTCAGCTCTGATGAGAACAGCCTAGAATCCCACATAACCACAAGACAAGTAAGTCCACACACACACACCCTGAATGCCCTTGACCCTTGTCAAATTCCTGTGTGTAGGCTTTTAGCAATAAATGAGTTTTATTGAGCCTTCATGTGTGGAGCTGATCTCTCATGCTTTACAGTTGACTTATCAAAACTTAGTTGGGCTGCATCATGATGGGATTTCACTCTGTGACATGGCCTTTCTGGGTTTCAGGACTCCAGGACAAGATGATATTATGGCAGTTATTCTGGAATATTTGGTAGCCTTTAGGGACATTGTTTTGGATATAGCCAAATGTAATACCCTATTTATGAAGTTATTTTTGCTGCAGAAGGCAAAGATTAGGTGTCTTTTTTTTGTCTCTTTCATGTGAAATTAGCATGATATTCAAACAATAAAACAATACTGAATTCAACATTTTAAAAAGATATGCTAAAGTTAAAAACACAGCAGCATTTATTATAATGTAGATAATATAACCATAAAATAAAATAGTGAGCAAATGACACCAATTCAAATTTTAAGAGTGTACCATTGCAACACTATTAAGGCCTATAAAATTCAAGCAATGGAACATGATTGTAAGCATTGAGCATGCATAAAATAGCATAAAATTACAGGAAAAACATCTGGGACATAAGTACTTTTAAAATTTTATTTTGTTTTTTTAGGAGAGGGAAGGAAGGAAGGAAGGAAGGAAGGAAGGAAGGAAGGAAGGAAGGAAGGAAGGAAGGAAAAGCTCGTTTTTTCAATCAAAACTGTAAAATTAAAAAAACCACTAAAGTATGTTGAATTATATCTGTAAATTCTTGTTTACATATGGAAGATTATATTTAGGTATGTTCAGGATCAATTAATTCAAAACATTAAAATACAGATTTAGAAAACATATATAACTGCTTTACTGGAAATGTCCCTTTCCCTTTTATTCATATTAAAAGAAAGACAGTATTATTTCAATTATTTTTCTTGTATTCACTTTTTCCTGACCTATTCCAACACTGATCCCCATTCCCCCTTCGTCCATGAATCACAAATACATTCCCTTTAAAAGTACCTTTTTATGTTCTATTAGAATATCCCTGATTCATTCCCATCTCCTTAAAATGTCATTAACTGCAACTATCACCTATAACACCTGGATCACACATCTAGTTTTTCCTTTTCTCTCAAAACAATCCGATTAACATGAATAGGAAAAAACCAGTCAAAGTAAAAGGAAAGTGAAGGAAAGGAATTGGAAAGAGCTTTAATAAAATTTTGGTAACTTCATGGGTTTACCTATCAAATCATTCCAACAGCAGGAAGATGAATTAACTGTTTAGATGCTTTTCATTTACCTCTGATTTATAATCCTCTTATGATAGATTCTAAGCAAATTGTGTTTTATGTTTAGACTGAAAATGAAGAGAAGTGCAATATACTATAAATCCTGATGGATAGGCTCCCTTGCTTAGAAACTACATCTTTTCCACAAAGGTTGGTTTTTGTTTTTAAGATGACTTTGAAAAAAGACATTATTTTGAGCATGGAGGTGCACACATATTAGTATTAGCTAATGGCATTTCAAGGATACTGTATTGCATCTTGATTAAGTAGCTCAATGCATTACTTTTGCATTATGATTTTTTGTTTCTTTGTGAGGGAAACCTTTTGCCATGAAAACTGAAACTCTCTGCAAACTTTCAGCTTTATGCGGTAGATTCAATTAGTAACAGGGTTTGGAATAGTGGTTAAGGCATCAAGATGGAAAGTCAGATAGCATGTGTTCTAGTCCAGCCTTAAATACAAAGCCAACTGCGTGACTTTTGATCAATCTTTCTATTGTGTAGTGGGCTTCAGTAGGCAAGAAGCAGACCAGCATAGCTGCAACAGCATTTATTGACTCAAAACTAGAACAAAGGAATAACAGGCAAATGTCTGTAATTTATATCCTAGGGTCTTAACCAATCATAACACTTGAAAAAGCCATGATGAATGTTCTGAGTTTCCCTCCAAAACAGTTGGAGTTAACAGTTCGGGTCATCTAAAGGTTAGTTTCACTTTAGCAGGGCTAAACACAACTATCACACTTTCTATCTCTTAGCCCTAGGAAGAAGGCTATGGCAAACCAATTCTGAAATCTTGACAAGTTACTGAGGTGGGCAGCATAAAAATTTAATAAACAAACAAATGAATGGCAGGGATTGTCCAGGCAGTCACCAGAAGTCAACATTGTCTCAAAGGCACCATTTTTTAAAAAATGAGTTTTTTTATTAAAAATGTGAATCTTGAACTCTTAAGCTTATTTTCCTTTTTAAGCTTGTCTGCAATTATCAAGGAGTCATTTCTTTCATATTTATTTTTAAATTAATAATAATTATGGTTGACAGTTGACTCATAAAATAGTGTACAGTATCAATATCAATTATTTATTTATTTATTGAATTTATATTGCCACCTACTCACCCATGGCGACTCAAGGTGGCTTACAGAATATAAAACCTCATTTAAAACAATAAAACTAATAAAAAGTATCAAATAAATTAATACAATATAATAAAATCACCCTCCAACCCCCACCCTGGCTATAGCAGATCACACAAGCCATTTGATGATTCCCCAGGCCTGCTGGCAGAACCAGGTCTTCAGTGCCTTCTGGAAGAGTGGAGGCTTGTTGTATTAGAGAGGCAGGCACCACGGAGAAGGCCCTTCTTCTGGGTCCCACCAGGTGTCTCCCTAGGGGATGGGACCTGGAGCATTCCCTGCCTCCCCGCTCTGATGGGTCGGGTAGATGTGACCGGAAAGAGACAGTCCCTCAGATAACCTGGTCCCAAGCCATGAAGGGCTTTAAAGGTGACAACCAGCACCTTGAATTGCATCCAGAAGCAAATTGGCAGCCAATGCAGTTCCTGCAGGAGAGGTGATACATGTACACACTGGGGTCTGTACAAAACCATGTGGGCCGCTGCATTTTGCACCAACTGGAGCCTCCAGATGGTCTTCAAGGACAGCCCCAAGTAGAGCATTTTGCAAGAGTCAAGACAGGAAGTGACAAGGGCATGAGTGACTGTAAGTAAGAATTGTTGGTCAGGAAAGGGCGTAACTGGTGTACAATCTGCAGTTGCTCAAAGGCCCTCCTGGCCATGACCGCCACCTGCTCTTTAAGCAAGAGTCATGAATCCAGGAGAACCCCCAGATTATGCACAGGGTCTGTTTTCACTCCCAATGATGATGTGTTAATCTTAATCCAAGGATTTGACTGTTCTGCTTACTCTGTGAAGAAGTTTCTATCTATCTGCTCAAGAGTATATCCCTGGAGTTACAGTTTTTTTACAGTTACATTATGTCAGTGCTGTTCCTGAAGATGGAACAGTTTACTCATCAATAACACTGAAAGCCAGATAGGTTAGCTGTGTGTCCTACTTTAAGCAGACATATTTGAATGGCACTTTTATTTCAGATATACTCAGGATTTAAGCTCCATTTTTGCAGCCCCTTTCAAACCTCTCTTCAGTTATGCTTCCAGAATTTGATGGCAGATCAAGTTTAAAGGAGTGCTTCCTGTTCTTTTTCATAGGAAAGTCTCAACAAATAAGTATATTAAGTCTCAGATACTCTGAACGGACTGATTAACCTTCATATCAAAAGCAGAAAGAAATGAAAAACCCATACCACTCCCTCCTTGCAACCTGGGGCAATTAAAAAAATTTTTTTTGTAGTCCTTAGCCATAAAATATAATCTATCACTGTTTTAGTCAGAAGTTTATATAAATTGTGTTTAAAAATAAAGGACTTTAGGAAAGGGAATATCAATTTACTCCTATTTTCAATACAGAAACATTGTCCTGATACAATGTAATACTGGGTGAGAATTTGGGACTAAAATATCCTTTACCTGACATCAAAAGCTCAAATGGAATGGTTTGAAAGCTGGATATTTAACTGACACAAAAGAATGGGCATAAAGAATCAAAGAATGTAGATTATCACAACTGCCATATCTTAATGAAATACCCAAGTATGATGTGTGAAAAAGTGGATTTATGCTAATCTTTTATCAGCATGTATTGCTTCACACAGCATTACCTGGAAGTCATTCCAACAAGTGTCACCATATTTAGAGGAACAATTATTCTTGGAGGAACAATGCTTACACATCTAAAAATATAGTTTTCATTATGGTTGCAGAGGCAATCTAGGTAAAGTTGAAATGGCTAGTTTGTCAGTTTATTTCAATAATTTCTACACTGCTCGGTCACCGCATTTGAGACTTGACATTACCATTTGGAATATATAAAGCAAGTTTTCCAGTATATTATGTGTTAACAAAAGCTTGATCAGTGAATATGCATACATTAACGTCATGGACAAAGAAAATCCCCTGTATTCTAATCATAATGCATGTATCATGTATGCAATTTTTTCATTAGATATTTCTTTAAAAGCTTCACTATATGTAAAGTGTGACTTGGCATTTCTATGACAGCTCTGTCCAATTTTCTCATCTCAACAGCTGTAATAAATATAATTCTGTTTGCAAGAATAGTATCCTTCATCTATATTCATAAAGTCACATTGTAAGATTACAAACAACAATGCAGGAAATTTGAACACTGCATTCCACTACAAGAAAGAGTTACAAAATAATGAGATTAATACAAGGAAAGAAAGTTTTCCCTCTCCTATATGTGATTCCTTATCAAGGAAACAGAGTTTTGAAAGCACCATTTCAAGATCCATGAATGCATGATTATGAAACACAGAAAGCAGAGAACCCTTAGCATTTCTACTGAACTTCAAAGAAATGTAAAAAAAATGAGAAGCATTAATGTTTTAGAACAAAGAAATGAGTGGATTCATCCTCTTCCTCTCAAATAAGGTTCACAGTTCACACACACTTTCCTCCCCCCACTTCTTTACTATATAGGTGGGAATTGCTGGATGTGAACAGCAATAAAGAATAATATATTTGTTTGTTTGTTTATATTTCATACTTCTTAAGTATACATCTCCCTTGGAGGAGGCTCTGGGTGGTGTACAATTTAATCAATAAAATTAAAATTAAGATCTGGATAATTTAGGATTAAAATGTTACAATTATAAAGCAGCATTATAAAGATGCTGGCTGTTGATGAAAAGGAGCATGATTTTAGTTCTTTTCATTCAGAATTAAAAAATTATGCCTAGGCAACTCTAAAAGTTATAGCTTTAGACATATAAAAAGCCATTTTAGATTATCAATATTTACATGGGAAACAATCTTATAGTCATGCACCCAGGTATCAAATGAGAACCCTTTTTTTTACTTATTGTGGATTCCCGTAGCTACAATCAGTCATTTGGTGGACTTCTGGCTAGATACAGTGGCAGTTAGAAATTGAATCATGTCATTTTCCCTGTTCTGGGGGGGGGAGGACGAGAATAGGACCAGAGATACACATGCCCAGTCTGAACTGACCAATGAGCCATGGTTTCATGATGCTCCCCACCAGTCATCTGATGTTGCTCCCACCAACACAGATGAAGTATGACAGATTTACACAGCCTGAAATGGCTGTTGGTTGCTATTGGCTTAAAAGAAAGATGCTACGTTCACATTGATATTGCTAACCATCATTTAAGGCTGTTCCATCTGGGAACCGAGAACAAAATGAAGACAAAATCAATGGGAGAATAAAAAGATACCAACCGTTGCCCCGAAATAAAAACCTAGACTATAGGCCTTCTATTTTCTTCTTTATGTTAAGGTCTCTTGGAAGCGGCAGACTGTTTTTGGGATGATTTAAAGGACTTTAGGTTTTCCTGTCACACTTTAACTCAATATTCTCAGAGCTGATTTTTATTTATTTATTTATTTATTTATTTTTGTCAATTGATTATATATAACAGGTATAAGTGTAAACATGGTTATGAATACATGAAATGGATACATATAAGAAAAATAAAAAGAAACAATAGGACAAGGACGGTGGGCACATGAGTGCGCTTATGCACACCCCCTACAAACCTCTTAGGAAAGGGGTGAGGTCAATAATAGACAGTCTGAGGTTAAAGTTTTTGGGGTTTGGGGAAGAAACCACAGAATCAGGTAAAGTATTCCAGACACTGACCACTCTGTTGCTGAAGTTGTATTTCCTGCAATCAAGTTTGGTGCAATTCACCTTGAGTTTGTATCTATTGTGTGCTCTTGTATTGTCAGGGTTGAAGCTGAAGTATTCATTGACAGGTAGGACATTGCAATGTATGATTTTATATACTATATGAAGATCAGACCGAAGGCGGTGTAGTTCTAGGTTTTCTAGGTCTAGAATTTCAAGTCTGGTGGCATAAGGTGTTTTACAACGAGTAGAGGAGTGGAGAACTCTTCTTGTGAAGTATTTCTGTACTTTCTCAACTGTGTTAATATCAGATATGTAATGCGGGTTCCAGACTGATGAGCTGTATTCGAGTCTTGGTCCAGCAAATGTTTTGTATCCTCTAGTTAGTAGTGTGATATTACCAGAGAAAAAGCTACGTAGGATTTGGCTAACAACTCTTAAAGGCCATGTCACACTGCCCAACGGATGCAAAAAGGACACAACGGAAGAGAAAAATGTTGCATCCGTTGTTTCTGCGCTCAAAAGGGGTGAAAATTTGCATAATTGGACGGGATAACACGGGCGTGGGAGGACGCAGGCGGATGCCAAAGCGGACGATGCGGAACGGAAGCCCAGCGGTATGGGAAGCGGATTGGGAGCGGATGCAGGGCTTCGGGGGTCTCAGCAAAGCGCGATGCGGAACGGAAAAAACGGATGCAGAACAGATGCACAGCGGATGAAGCGGATGCAACAGCGGAAGCCTAGCGGATGCACAGCGGAAGCAGAACGGATGCCTGGAGTTAATGCGAATGCGGGGGTATGCATTGCGCAAGCCCCCCCAATATAAGGGAAGCAGGCTCGCACGTGGCCAGCATCCGAGAAAGACCTGCTGCTTCATACTCGAGTTCTTGCCTGCATGTCTGCCTTCCAGCCTTTCTGCCAGCCTCCCTGCCAGCCTGCCTCCCAGCCTCCTGGGCAGCCACCCTTCCAGCCTGCCTTCCAGCTGCCTCCCAGCCTGCCTCCCAACCTTCTGGGCAGCCTCCTTTCCAGCCTTGCTGGCAGCCTGCCTTTCCAAGCTCCCTTCCAGCCTTGCTGGCAGCCTGCGCTTCTAGCCTCCCTGCCAGCCTTGCTGCCAGCCGCCTTCCAGCCTGCCTTGCAGCCTCCTGGGCAGCCTCCCTTCCAGCCTTGCTGGCAGCCTGCCTTCCAGCCTCCCCTGCCAGCCAGTCTGTTCTGCCAGCCTTGGTGCCTGCCTTCCTGCCAGGCTTCCTAAACAGGCTTCCTGCCAGCCTGGTGCCTGCCAGCCTTCCTGCAAGCCTACCTGCCAGCCAGCAACCCCACAACTATGGGAAGAAGCGGAAGCCTCAGTAACCTGCCGCCATCCCTGGCAAGAGGGACAGGGCCACCCTCCTGCCCCCTGGCCCTGGCTCATCTTCTGCTGGGCTTCTGCTGCTTGGGCTCACTAATTCTATTGCTGGAGCTTCTGCTCTAAACTGCTCCTGGCATGGTGTTCTGCTGCGTATTCTGCTGAAGCTGCTCCTGTCCTGCTGGTCCTGCTGTTCTGCTCGTGCTCCTGGTCCTGCCGTGCTGCTGCTGCTGCTCGTGCTCCTGGTCTTGCTGACCCAGCTGCTGGTGCTACTCTGCTGCTGCTGATCCTGGTCTTGCTACTGGCTGCTGCTGCTTGCTGATCCTGCTGATCCTGCTGCTGCTGATTATGATCCTGCTGGTGATTATGCTGATGATGATGATGATGATTATGATCCTGCTGGTGATGCTGCTGCTGCTGTTGGTGTGGAGGAGCAGGCCCTACCACCTGGGAGCCCCCTGATGAGGGCCCATCTGGTCCTGGCAAAGGGAGAAGAGGCGTATGCAGGGACGGGAGAGGAGCATACTCCATTGAGGAGGAACACAAGGATGAGCGTGCTGGAAGTGGCTGAGAGAGAACGACTATCTGTGGCGGAAGGGACACGGCTGTACCAGGGACCACCAAGCGGAAGCAGGCTGCTTGCGAGAGAGAGGGTGGAGAGTCTGGGCTAAACATCTGATGTGCTCCTCGGCTGGTGGAAGCACATTGCACACCTGTACGGGAAGCTGCACCTAAAAAATCTGGCCAGGCCGCGGTTAAGCTGACGGACAGAGAGAACTATGTAATGGCCAAGTGCACGCTTCCTGGAGCGTGAGGTCCGCCACCAGGAGCACCAGGACCCCCATCTGTCATTACCCTCTCTCTCCAGCAGCCTACTGCGACCCAGTCCTCTTCCAGCCGACAGTCAGTCCCTGTCTCCATCCAGGTTTCTGTGGAGCGTATGCCACGGCGGAGAACCCCCAGGCAGGTGGGAAAGCAGTGGTGGAGAGCGTATAGGACACCTGGTGCCGTGAGAGAGAGGAACATTGAGTCCAACGCTGCCGAAAGCCGGCATCCACCCACACCTCGCCTCCACAGTAAGGCAGAGAGCCAGACGCAGGAGGGCACAGCACAAGGTCCTGGTGGAATCAGGACACCCATCCACACCAGCATAAGGTCTCCTCTCTCAGCTGGTCCCCATCGAATCCTCCTCCTCCAACCGCAAGCCCTTCCTCAATTACGTCAACCAGGAACCTGAAGGCAGCCATGGACGGAATCCCCACAGTAACCAGTGGTGAAGGAGAGATTCATCACGCTGCATTAACAACCCCTCCAGATCCAACTGAACCTGCTTCCCAACCCAGTCCAGGGTCTGCCTCCTCCCCCCAGGTGATGTCCCTCCCATACCAGGGCTTCCCACAGCCCCTCACCTTACCAGGGCTACAGCTACCCGGAGGTCCAGCAGCAACAAGGAAGCAGCCCTTTCCACTACAGGCACCAGCATCAGGCGACACCCATGACAGCGATCCAGCCCATGCCCAATTGATTGCCACCCACGCCAGTCCTCACCCCGCTGCAACCAGGCAGCCCACTACACTACGTCCTTCCTCCATCCCACAGCCAAGCCGGCCTCAGTACAATCTGTCCTTCAGTTACTGGGCTGAACCCCATGGATGGAGAAGGACAACCTCTCAGCATCGCTGCGGGCTGAGCCGAAGCTCTCCGAGGGACCTTCCTCAACACACCGTCCCCTGTTGTCCTCTCGGGGCCAGGGCACTCCAGCAACACCTCAGGGACCAGCACTGCAGCAACCACCCACCTCCACAGCACCTGCGCACCCTAACACCTTAGACTGGCACACACCTCCGAGTGACCAAGAGGAGTGCCAGAGGACTGGCTGCCTGGATATTTGTCGGACTTTATTTGGACACTGGGCCTTGGGTCATTTTGCTTTTACAGCTTTGTTATAATAAAGTTTATCTTTGTTTTCACACACTTGCTTCATTAATTTTTTTCTAGAAAGTCTGCGTGCGGAAACTTTTAGAGAAATGTTTAAAGCCTTTGCATGCTGGTGGGATGGGTTAAGATAGACACGTGGGATGGGCAGGATACCTGTGGATGGGTTAAGATAGCTGTTGGATGGGTTGAGATAGCTGTGGGATGGCGAAGGGATAACCTGTGGGATGGGCAGGCGATACCGTGTGGGCATGGGTTAAGATAGCTGTGGGATGGTTAAGATAGCTGTGGGATGGGAAGGATTACCTCTGGCGATGGGCCAGGGATACCGTGGGATGGTAATAGTTGTGGGGATAGATAAACCTCCAGTTTGCAAGCATAGTGGCACTGGGATGGTCCACCCTCCCCAATTTCCCACCCCTATGGCCTTCATTATCAAATTTAACAATGTAAGCATTGATCCACATATTTGAACACAAACACAACTCTTTATTAAACGCCCTGTTCCATTGTAGGCCCAACCAAACATACATGGCCCAATCTTATCCGTGGTGTGATGAAGACAGCTGAAGGAAGCATCCTTTAAGCATCTACCATCCTGTCTTGCCACTCCACCGCCTCCACTGGGGAGTTACACCAGTGTTTCAGGAGGTTGCGGCGCTTCTTCACCTCACGTGAGGCTCTGTGGGGCCTTGCAATCCTGAGTTCTGATCAGGTTTCGCCCTTTGCCCTCCATTCCCCAGGTTCCATGCCCCATTGCCTGCTGTGAGGTCCATAAGCCTGTTCTGCAAGACCGAGATAAGCGGCGCTGTGGCATGAGATTGTGCAAGCGGATGCAGCAAGCGTTCCACGCATCCTCCTCATGTCTCTGGCGATGATGCTGCATGTTGGCTATAAGCTTACTCGAACCTGTTGGCCAAGGATGCCAAATGGCGTTCTTTCCACCACCGCGTCTTGCCCTGGACAGGCCTTGCAGTTTAAGATCTCCTCTCTTCATGGCGTGAGGGTAGGGCTTCCATGATGTAGGTTTTAGGAGAAGGCTCATCCCCCACGATGAAGTAGGGCACATCTTGCCGTGTCGTGGGACAGCGATCTGGATCTGGGAAGCCCACATGAGGTTGCTTTCCAGCCCCTCCTTGAGGTCACTGCATTGTATACCTGGGCATCTGAAGATGAGCTGTTGCCTGAAGCAATCCAGAATGTACATGAACTGTTAGTCAGCAATCACCCCATGGCGAAGAGGATGATGTGAAGAAGCCCTTCGGAGTTGAAATAAGTGAGCGCTGAGTTGGGTGGAGCTTTGCAGGCCACGTGAGCTCCGCATCGTATGGGTCCAACGGATTGTGGGAAGTCCATTCTGATAACCCACTGCTCTGCAACATCTTCCATCCTTCTTCAGCTGGAGGGGTACTGGAGGAGCTCCTCCTTGTATTCTTCCGAATGATGCGCTTGCACCACTTCTCTGACAACAAAGCTGTTATGGTGCTGGGTGGCACCCTCCAGCTGTGCTGCATCTCCTGTAGGTGTCCTGAGACCAGGTGGCGCAGACGTGAGTGTCACCTTGAGCCCAGGTTCCAGGCTGTCGGGAAGTTGTGTTTGTCTTTGTCGAACCTGGGTGTCAGGCGACTGGCACAAGTTCATCAAAACATTGGCTGAGGCATATTCATTGAAGTTCTGGAACGCGCCGAGGGTTCTTCGCTCCTGAGCTCCACCATTCAGCTTGTCGTAAAGTACATACTGCCGCTCTTCTGGCAAACCATCTTGGAGCCAGACTTTTTGTTTGGGTTGCCTCCTTTTCTTCCCGTAGTACTGCTCACAGAACTGCTACAGATAGTTTCGCAGTGTTGCAGAGGATGTTGGCTGCCCGAAAGGATTTTGGCGCAATCCACGGTGGACATGCTGGAGGCTGTGGAAGAGGAAGAGTGCAGATGAAGGCTGGCAGAGGTTCTGCACAGCTGGGCTGCTGGTCTGAAAGTTGAGATGCAGATAGATTGCTCCCCTTTTTATGTATAGGCAGTAAAGGTGCTCCCTTTGCATCCTCTAGGCATCCGTCTAGGCATCCTTCTAGCATCCTTAATATCCAAGATAGGTTCCCTCTGCCGAACGTTTTTTCATTTTAAACGCTTTGTTCCATGCTGCATCCCATCTGCATCCGTTTCATGCATTCTGTTTCCACGTCAGTTCGCTTCCCTCCCTGCGTCCGGGCAGATGCGCAGTTTGGCGCGGCATGCGCAGCGCAAACGCCTAGCGGATATAGCGAAATGCATAGCGAATGCGTAGCGGATGCGTAGCGGATACTAGCGATGCAGAACGGACGAATTGATAACATTTGTTCGCGCAAAGTTTTTGAGCAGCCCAAAACTTTTGGAGGCGGAATGAAAACGTCAATAAACGAGGCTGACGGATATGAGAGGAAAGCAAAACGAGGCGTGAGTACATCACGTTTTCGAACGGATGGCAAGCTTTTTGTCCGATTTTTACATTCTCTTTGCATCCGTTGGGCAGTGTGACACGGCCTTCAATGCCTTTTGCTATGTTTTACAGTGGACTCTAGCCACTTAGATCATTAGAGATAAGTACTCTAAGGTCCTTGCACAAGAGTTTGCAATCAAAAGTTTAACTATTCAGCTGATATTTATTTTCTGATAATAAGATTTTATTTTCTATATTAAATGCTGTCTTATGTAGACAGAGCATTTAGTTTGTTGAGATTTGAAGTTTTGATTGAATTAGTTGGTAGACTCCAGGAAACTAGAGATGGCTTAAAGCTAGAATCATCTGAAGCAAAGTATGTGTTGTGGCTGCGTCACCAGTATTCCCTTTCTAATAAAGTTGTCTGAATGTGCTGCGTTTTGAGCAATTACAATGAAATATGCTACAATGTTTTGAACTGCTTTATATATATATGATAAAAATTTGAGGAAAATGGGTGTCCGGCCTTAGAAAGCAGGACAGAACCAAATTATGTTTGAAACAAAGTTATCCTTCCGCCTG